>JAVFBW010131706.1:0-13730 GCA_034783835.1 Mopalia ciliata
GTCTCCGGTAGCCTTTACCTAACAAACGGCTTTATATCTCCCAGCGTTTAGGCTGATCAGTAGTGCCTATACGGTAAGCCGATCGCTGGTTATACGTAAGTAAAGACAGCCTTGCGACTCTTCAAACAAACTTCCCTGCATTGGGCCGCTTCATTGTGTTAACAAATAGGTAATTTTACACTTAAATTTGATGATACCGGCCTGTATAAGCTAGTAAATTAAGTGTTTTATCCAGAAATACGAGTTTAATTAAGGCTATAGTTACACATTTAAACACGATAATCTCCAGCCAAATGTTTGAATGACACAGTAAACCTTCAACACTAACTTAATTTATGTGAAAAAACAGGAAGATAGTATTAACATATACATTAAAAAATATACCATAACTATTAAAACACGAAACAAATGTACTATATTCTTTAAATACATCGGGTATCTCTATTGACTGAACCGGATATACCTAAGTAACTCCAAAGGGTAGCATTGTTTATTTATTGGAAAACTCTGACGAGGAATAAATGAACATCACTTCACTGGATTCATATATTTGATAGTCAGTTCATGAATTTGAGATTCTTTTCTGAGTTTTGCTTTTATATTGATTAGAAATCAATATATATTTTCGCTCGTTGGAGAAATTCGCTAGAAGCGCGAATTGATACATATTTATCTGGGTCTGTGTAATGCGTTCAAAAAAAGTGCTCAACATCCGTGTAGCGGAAAACAGTGCTGGTTAAAATCTAATATGAAATATGACCCCAAAAAGGAGACAAAAAAAGTCCTTCATGAAACATGCTCAGAAGGTTCAGTATATCAAACATTGTAGAACTAATTTCACACATAATTTCCAGATTGTTTGAATGGGATTTAACGATGTATTTGACGTAATTTCGCTCACATGACGGCATGTCAGCCAAATGGGTGAAGGGAACCCACATATAGGTCAGTTGTAACAAACAAAGAAAAAAAAAACAGGCCAAACAAAGAAAAAAAAGGACAAATAATCAAATACGAGACTTGATAAAAATACCGCACAATTAATTTGCTTCATGTTGCCCCATAACTCTGTTTTGTTTGTTTGTTTCATTGGTGTATAACGTCGTACTGAAGGTATTTCACTTATATGACGAGGGACAAAAATACAGAACATCACAAACAAATTTGCTTGCGTTACCCTTTAGCTCTGTGAACACCAGGGCAAACAGAAAGCAACCTCTTTTCTCGCCTCTTATGATCCACTTAGGAAGCGGAGGGAGTATTCTGCAGGGCCATGGCCCACCCGCTCCTTCACGGGGCCCCATAACTCTGGTACCATGGTAACAGGAAGCTCCCTCTTAACATTCAGTCATAATTTCCAGTAAAGTGAAAGAATTACACATGTACTGGCAGTCTTACTTTGTACAGAACTTTTTTAAAAGTAAATTCATGGTATCATACTGCTAAACAAAAGTTTACTTTATAAAGAATATATGTATAAACTTCTAGTAAACTTACATGTATATGTAATTTAAAACAGTATCAAATAAACAGTGCACCATATACAAACTATGTTAATTGAATATACCTTTGAGTGAGAACGCCACAAGTATAAAAACCTAGGTACAAATATTATTACTAAAAACTAGCTGGTGTTTCTTATAAACCATGGCATATATTCAATAAAACAAGAACCACTTATTTCAAGCAAAATCAAATCTCACATCAAACCGTAAATACTTTCTATTTACAGCAGATGATTATTTAAGAAATAATATTTCTGTGAGCGATGTGTAAGGCTGAATTTTATAGCCAATGAGGCAAAAGAAAGATTTGCAGTTTATGTAATTGGTTGACTCAGGTTTACTTTTTTGCTTTACTTCAGGTCATTTCATTCACATGACATACTTGCAACCCTATGGGTGAAGAAAACCATTCTGGGTTTAAGGTCGTACTCTAAAAAAGTCAAGATTGTTCATCAGTATAAAAGTTGGTTGATCTTACTTGTTCTTAATAAGTTTTATGTACTTTACTTGACTTAATTCTACAAATTAAACATGTAAGAAACTATTAAAAAAATGAAACTATTATAAAGTTTTATAAGCAGTTAGAGATCCAAGCAGCACAATATCACACAATATATGTTTATATTTGTTTAGCATGAGAGTTTTACTTACAGAATTTGCAATTATTGTCTTAATTATCAAAATTAAACAAATAAGAAACTACATGTATTTTAAAAAAAGTATTATCAGCGGTTAGAGATCCAAGCAGCACAAGTATTTAACACAATATATTTTTATATTTGTTTAGCATTAGAGTTTTACATAAAGGATATGTAATTGTTGTCTTTATTCTCAAAATTAAACATGTTAGTAACTCTAAAAAAAAATAAACTAACATAAAGTATTATCAGCGGTACGAGATCCAAGCAGCACAATATAACACAATATATGTTTATATTTGTTTAGCATTAGAGTTTTACATTTAGGATATGTAATCAATGTCTTAATTCTTCAAATTAAAATTGTAAGAAAGTATGAAAAAATAAAACTATTAGAAACTTTGATAATTAGCAGAACAGATCCACGCAGCACAAGTATAAAACACAATATATGTTTATATTTGTTTAGCATTAGAGTTTTACATACAAAATTTACAATTATTGTCTTAAACATATAAGAAACTATTAAAAAAAAAGAAGAAACTATTATAAAGTTTTATAAGCCGTTAGAGATCCAAGCAGTACAAGTATTTACTCAATTTATTTTTATATTTGTTTAACATTAGAGTTTTACATACAGGATATGTAATTGTTGTCTTTATTCTCCAAATTAAACGTGTAAGAAACTGTGATAAGCAAAAACTATTTTATGCAAACTCATGCAGCACAAGTATTTAACACAATATACATGTATTTTTTTATTTGTTCAGTGATAGAGATTGACCTACAGCAATTATCAGAAAATCTTAAATAATCTTATCAGCACTGCAAACATGTAAAAATGTCAAGGCAATATATTTTATCAATAAACACCTAACAGTATATGTTAACATAAAATATTAGCAGTATAACATAGAAAAACATACAAGTAAATGGTAAAATATCCATAACATAAAATGCCTCTTACAGTGTCAAATATATGTTAGCTTAAAAATAGCATGATGTTCCCAGTCAGTATAGGCAATAAATGTTACTTTATAGTCCATAGCTTCATGTAAAAAAATCAGCACAAAAGCTTTGGTTGTTTAATACATCACAGATATTGAAAAGAACAGTGTGAGTTCGAAAGCACCCCTTGACCTTTAATTAGAAAGAGTTATCATGGATTTTTCTAATACAAGTAAAAACTACAGTATTAAGTAAATGCAGCAAGTTGATACAAATATGTAGGCCTACATTTCACACAAAAAAACTTTTTAACAATAAAATTAAACTTAAACCATCAATAAATTGATAAATGTGGAAAAAATAAATTGACCAGTGAAATGCACTTAATGCAGGAATTTGGGTATGAGAGTTAAAATTTCCAGCGTTTTGGAGTATTATATTTTATATCAAGGACACACAAATAATAGGAAATGGGAGGTTATCGTGAACATCATATACCACAACACAGTTGCTTCCCCTGACTGTATTGTCATTTTATTAAAAAAAAAACATGTACCAATGTGAACTAGCTTTCAAGAAAGAAAACTATGAAAAATATGCAATGAACTAGAAAAATGTCCAGCTTTAATAAGATGTAGAATAACAAAGTATATATCCCTGCTAACCAGGAAATTGATCAAGATGGAGGCGAGTTCAACTTACTTTCTATAGTAAAGTCATACAGTGGATTTCGATTGATTACAAAAAGTAAAAAAAACAAAACAAAGCCTGCATGCAAAAACTGATAGACTGTCGATATACAGGTCTTCATATTATTACATTTTCACTATAAGATTTCCTTAAATCAAGAAATTGGATGCAAACATTGATAAACCATTTCCAAATGATATTTTTGCAGAAGCTTGAAAGAGTAAGATAGCTTGAAGTTGTGAACTGGTGTCGAAAATTCACAAGTTAAAAAAGTGATGGTATCTTCACACCTAACTTTGCGTACGAAAACATTTATTCTACAGAAGATGGTAAGAATGAATCCTTGATTATTTTGGGGTTTTACATTGTAATTTACTTGAGGTTATTGAACTTGTATGATGGTACCTGTCCTGGCGGTAAAACTACATGTAACCATCGCCACAACTTGTAAGTTGCAACAAACAAGGGCAAAATAAAAGGTAAGCACAGACCACAAACCCTTTTGAAATAATAATTAAAGCCTGGAACTTTTGGCTTTGTTTAAGCAGGGTTTAACATTGTACTGTAATTTCACTCATATGAAGACATGCAAGTGGGAGAAGGCCTTGAGGGAACAGGCAAAACAATTGATGATAACTACAACAGCCGTACAGGTGAAGTATGCCCAGAGCAGAGAACCACTGTGCTGATTTCCAATTTCTTACTTTCAAAGCAATTTGTCAGACATATACAGCTAAGAACTTTGAAGGGCTTTATGTTTCCCTTTGTTCAGTTTCTTAAAAATTCTGTTTCCATCTGCTTAATCGAATTAACCTCAAATTTGACTCTCAAGACGTTTCACCAATTGTCTACTTAATCCAATTTTGCATTCAGCTTCAAAATAAACTTCTCTGTGCAAGTTAAAACACAACAGTTAACTGACAAGCTACCGTAGTCCGGTGCCTTGATTACTTGGTTTTTTTGTTTTTTTTTTAAGGGAAAATGTATTATTTACAGAAGGCACTATCCTATTTGGATCATCCGAAACGAGTCGGTATGTTTTTAATAATATAATCAGCTTGTTTCTTGTAAAGACTCCATTACATATCAAAGTCAGCACATGGTTTTCTGATATTAAAAAAAAATGGGGTGGGGAATTTAATCTCTCAATCTGTTTTTGCTTGTCCCTATACAATAGACAGCTTATCAGAATATGGCATTGCTCTGATGCTCCAACAAATGCCTTAATTTGAAATTGAAAATCACACAAAAATGTTTAGGCTGATGTTTTCAAGTCACCTAATGGAAATTAAACTAATAATTTCATAGCAACACTTATGCTAAAAATCATGTATTTAATCCCTGGACAAGTACTGTCTTATCCTTGTATCTCTGGACACGGAGTGCCTTATCCAAGTATCTCTACACAAGGAGTGCCTTATCCAAGTATCTCTGGACAAGGAGTTCCTTATCCAAGTATCTCTGGACAACGAGCCCCTTATCTAAGTATCTCTGGACAAGGAGTTCCTTATTCAAGTATCTTTGAACAACGAGCCCCTTATCTAAGTATCTCTGGACAAGGAGTTCCTTATTCAAGTATCTCTGAACAATGAGCCCCTTATCCATGTATCTCTGGACAAGGAGCGCCTTCTCCAAGTATCTCTGGACAAGGAGTTCCTTATCCAAGTATCTCTGGACAACGAGCCCCTTATTTAAGTATCTCTGGACAAGGAGTTCCTTATCCAAGTATCTCTGCACAACGCACCCCTTATCCAAGTATCTCTGGACAAGGAGTGCCTCATCCAAGTATCTCTGGACAAGGAGTGCCTTATCCAAGTATCCCTGGACAAGGGCACCTCTGGACAAGGAGTGCCTTATCGAAGTATCTCTGGGCAAGGAGCACCTTATCGGAGGATTTGTTGCACATCGCACAGTCTATCCGAACCTGATATGTGAACTTGGGTGAACTGCTGTTGCTTTGACCATAAACAAAATAAAAATAAATTTTATAACCTAACTATTCTTGAGATAAACAATCACACAGGGTAAATATGAAGTCTATTTACAAACAGAAATGTTAATAGCCAAGACTTGACTCAATAAAAAAAAATTCAATCAATTGTTTACCTTATGAAAATATAATCTCCATTTTCACCTGTTAAATTTACATGGAATGGTTTGCAACATACAAGTATTATTTTCTGTGTTCAGTAAAGGGCTGAAGAGTAATTAAGAAATGAAACTCTGAATTTGTGCACTGTATCATTGAACCACCTGCTTAAGAGAAAATTGTTCTCTTTAGACAGACTGGGCTTCAACTAAATGTAAGTCTCCCCCATTAGGTGTGTCTGGTTTGATTATAGTCTCAGTTATCATGGGGGATGTACTGTCTAACCTACTATTATTCAGAGTAACTAATACTGTCTCTGATGGTAAATCATTAGGAACAGGGGGTTCTACTTTGGCAGCATGGTTTTCGGACCCAAGATCTGGAGTCACAGGCTGTCCTTCAAAAGAAACATGTCCCTCTCGTTTCGGAGGAAGAACTAGGCTGTCCTGAGTTTTAGCCTGAGTGTATGAATGTCTGTGACGAGTTCTAGAGAGGAACTGTGAGGAATGGTGTGAGTGGCTATGGTGCCGGTGATGCAAAGGGTCGATACCCTCAGTTAACGGCTCCAGTTCGTGACTTTCAGTGGTCGGGTGGTTGGGATATCCAGCACTTGAGCTTGAAAGTGTTGACTCTGATAAGGCATATATTGTCTTGTCAACATGTTCCCTGTGGTTAGATGAGCAACAATCTAAGGTCGGCCAATGAAATTGACCAAACCCTCCTTGTGGTCCAAAAGTTCGCAGCAAAGACTGGAAAAAAAATGTCGAATATATCCAGCTAATAGACATAATCAACATAAGAAAGGTCCCGAACTGCTGATAAACTAAAACTTTTGAAGGCATCATGAGAGCCCCAGCGAGGAATGTCGTGAAAGCAGCCATACTGATAGCACTTCCAGTATGTCCTATCGAGCACACAACCCTCATTTCACGGTCCAAGTCTGGAGAGAGTCGATAAGCAACTCCGTAATGTAAGGTAAAATCAACAGACATTCCTATAGCTATTGTTATTACAACAGATTCTAAAATGTTCAGCTCCCAGCCAAGAATAACAAGCGAACCAATCGTAACGAATATGATACATGAAATAGTGATAATGGCGTAAATACTAATAAGAAGATTCAATGTAGTAAAGAATATAACCACCGAAGCCACTGCGACAGACACTCCAATGGCTAGCGGTGTTCCACTTGCAAGACTGTTCTGAAGGTCATACAAGGACAGTTCACTTACAAACCAGCCACCACTCATTTCCTGAGGAGCATTCACCATTTCTTCTGTAACCCAGCGGTTGACTTGTGAATAAAACTCATGTATTTTATCATAAGAAAAGGAAAACTGGACAACACTTGAGAATTGTACGATCAAGGCACTGATTTTTCCATCTTTGAATCTCGGGCCGGGAGAATGGCTTGTGTACCGCACACTAGGTGTTTTCATAAGACTTGGAATGTATCGACTTAAACATTGGTTCAGCACATCCTCTGTATAGGGGAAGGACTTATCTGCACAACATTCATCACTAGATCTCAAACAAGGGCGTTCCATGTAGTTCTTGAAATTCTCCAAGAAACAATTTGTCTCTATTATTTCTGGAGTTTTCTTATAAAAATCTTGAGCTCGTAATCGTTGACAGAACTGCAGGAGCCATCTCTGAGCTTGATCTGTACCCAACTGGAATTCCCTGTCCAATTCCAAAATTCCCTGATTTTTGGGATCTAGATGGTTTCCATTATCAACTGGTCGTACACCCCAAACAACAGTTACTGGCATTTCAATAGTGTCCTCTCTATTCAGGATTTCAAATTGAAAGTGTTTGACCATTTCGAAGTCATACACTTCCATTAGGTTATCTCCTGCAAATACACGGAATTCTTTAGAAGAAGGCAGTTGAAGTTTAGGATAGTAAAATATCACAATAATTCCTCCAGCACCGGCACATCCAAGAATAATAATCCAGAAACAACGCAACTTTACCACAATGCATGGTAGTAATTTCTCAAATAATATTCTAGAGCCCTCAGAAAAGCTGTTGTAAATCCTATACGGTACCTGGTATAAGGATCGACAGATAAAGTTCTTGGAGTTGTAAAATTTTTGTCCATAACAAAAAGTACAATTACACCACTTTTCATAGACAACAATTGTAGCGGGAATCCATGTTACCATGAAAACATAATTTGCCAGCATGGCTGTCCCGGCAAATACACTAAAACATCGGATAGCAGTTATGTTACTGATATAATTAGCAAAGAAGGCAGCAGCTGAAGTGAGGCTTGTGACCATCATCGACAAAGTGGCATGTCTGAGCGTATCCGTGATAATTTTCTCCAAAGTTCCATTATTTCTCTCAGACTTTGACAGATGCCAGATTTTGCAGTATATAAGAGCATCATCTGCTCCCACGCCTATCATAATGATCACAGTCACCATGTTCATATAGGGGAAAAATTTGATTTCAAACACTAACATATACATAAAGTAGGCAATTTGTAATGACCAAAACATGGCCAAAAAAGTCATAACTGTGATGAAAATGGATGCAGAATATAACCATATGGCAATAAAAATCACACAGGAAGCTATGATTAGCCAGATGCTATCAGCTATGAGGTATTGGTCAAACAGAATGTATTTAATGCCAAACTTTGCAGCAGAAATACGAACTTTTTCATGCTGATTTAACTGTTTTTCAAGATGGCGGTAAAAGTCAACTGTGGAAATACTTTGAGCGATGGGAAGAAATGAAATAGAAAACTGAAGTTTGACTGGCTCTGATTTGTCTCGATCAGGCCTCAGGAAGTGAATGTCTGTCAAGTAGTGGAGGATAGAATAAACAGCACTATGTTCTGTACACTTTGAGGATATATTACATGAGGACTCAGCATAATCACAAGGAGGGCTTAACTCAGAGTTGTGGTAATATCCTTCACATGACAACAACAATGACAGAACATTCTTAACATCAGTCTCCACAATGTCCTCGCACAGTGTCTTGTTGCTGAGAAGCGCAATGTAATTCCCAAGCGACCAGCTCAGGCAACAGTGTTTGCCCAATTTTCCACAAATTTGGCGGAATTTCTTTTTAGGATATGATTCTCGGATTTGTCTTTCTAAAAAACACATTGATTTGATGTTGTTGAGAGTGAAAAGGCTGTCTTGGTTTACAGTTGAAAAAACAATTCTGATATACCTTGGATCTGCAAAAATCAAAACAAACAAAAAATTTCATTATTTGAAACATTTTCTATCTTGATTGAGTGATGGTGTTACACATCAGGTACAGCTATAATATGTGAAGTGTTTGCTATTTTGGAAATTTAATTTTCCTCCTTAGCATAGTACAGCATGATTGAGCCTTGGAATATAAATGTACTGCCTGTATTCCTTATCCCTTTTTTATTGGATTTCCCTAACATCACTAGAGTGTATTTTCCGGGTACACACATCTACCTGTAAAGCAGGTCAGATTCTGTAGGGTTGTGAATGTATCTGTCTTTAAAATGAGCAGCTGAGCAGACGCATAGTCGCATAGAGCGTGAAAATTCAAGTTTGTGTAAGTTATTATTAAGTCTGCACTATATGAAAATGTTGTATTCCTCCCTGCATTGTTAATATTGAGTTAGGCCCTACATCAGAATGTATTTGTTTCCAGTAATAACAGTTTAAAAAGTGGATGGATACATTTGTAGGTAGAGATTATATTTCTTTTATTCTTTTTATTTTAAAACTACATGTAATATCATAAAAGCCACTTTTGATTGAATTATCTTATAAGAGCATTATATCTGAGGAAAAAAAATTAACTTGTTATTTGAAGCCTTGCTGTAGGTTACTTCCCTTATTTAAGGGTATGATAAAACAACAAAATCCCATTCTTTTTTGCTGAGAAGGTTGTCCTTTTCCTAGTTCATCAATAGTAGGTCCTCATTTTCAAAAAAAACCAAAAAAAAACTGAGAATAAAAAACAAAAAATGCAGACTTATTTTTTGTTTTACCTTGAATTTTTAGGTAAAAAGTAGGGTAATGAAAACAAATATATTATTATTAAAGGCCTTACATTTCCTGAAATCCCACCTGTGTGAGAATGTCAATGTAAAGTTTATTGCCTCTCACCTGGTGTAGGATAACAGAAGCCTGGATTCAGATCATTATCCCACACGGTCTCTGTCTCATCACTATCGGTAGAGTTGAGCACAACTGGACGTTTCTTCTGCTTCTTCCTTTTGCCGGTCTTGTTTCCTTTACGTCGGTTTTGCCGGGTGCGTTCCTTAATGTTGTCATTGTGTTGATAGGGGTATGGCATCAGTGTGGCTTCTTTGTCTAGATCCATAATAAGATTATCGTAGGTGATTAGTCTATCACTGACTTCTGTCCCACGAGACTCAAAACCCTAAGTGAGATAAACACAAGACATTTATTCTGATCTACATGTACTGATGGCATTACCTGTCATAACCCTAGAATATCTGTGGGACTAGAACCCATGATCAGAACATTGAAGGCGGATCTGTAGTGTGGACCAATAATTCTACCCACCAAACAACGGCCACTGGCATAAGTTGTTTGTTTGAATCAGATAAATTTTCATACTCAAGAGTATTTTTAATTAGTTATTTAATGACGGACTCAACACTTCACCCAGCTCCATCCCTAATTATGGTGTAAAACTGGGAGAAAACCTAAAACACCATTGCAATTGCCTGAGCCACATCAGGTGAATTGCTCATATATCTAAAGATTGAAAGACAAACTCGATCCAGTGAATGGTAAATTAAAGTAGGAATAGCAAGCGCACGCGCCACTGCTTAGCCATGGCCACACCCACTGGCACAAGATTCTCAGCCCTAAATAGCATTAAGAAAAATAATAATCATACATGTAGATTTACAAACATGTGCTTCTGTTCCACAAAATTCAAACCCTATATAAGATTAAATGTACAGTCCTAACGCTGTCTATAATCTAAAAACCAGGTTTTGACCCTACATCTTCTCTGATTTTGGTGAGGCATACTGGGAAGTCCACAGTTCTCATGCACATCTGGATTTATTGATCATGTCAGATTATTTGGTGTTTTAAGCCATGCTTAGGGGTATTACACTTATATGACTGTATGCATTCCAACAAGAATTGATACTAGCACAACAATTAAACATGGAATATTTTGATAATATTGGAATGTCAATATTTGACCTCTACTATGTAAAGACAGCATTGTTAAGGCTATTGCCTATGTGTCAAACCACTGGCAAATGTGCGATTGGGAGTTTGTTTAGTTAACTGATCGTATAATGTCACCATTAGATAAGAGTATGGTTAAGTCCACCAATTATAACAGACCAAGTGCACAAATGATGTAATGCTGAGCGAGGCCCTTGGGTTGAATACCGGTACACTGACTGTTTCGATTAACAGTTCAATTTCTTTGTTCTAAATTCTCTCTTCATGGGGCTCATACACTAACAGTCATAACTCCCGATCCAGGTCAAATGTAAGCTAAACACAGAACTGAATCAGTGTGTGTGTGTGTTAAATAAATTTTAAATAGTGGGTGTTTTCACTAGACTTTAGAGCGTGAGGACAGAAGTCGATAGGAGTGTTAAATAACAACAGTTTTAAAAATCTGAAGCGAGCAAACTATTTCAATGAGCCTTCTTTATCGTGGAAATGAAATGGAATTACTCATTTCGCTTTAAGAAAGGCGAGACAACCAAGCACAAATCTGGTCCTATACATGTTGCATGTTATGTCACGAGGTTTTGTTGTTAAATGTCTGCTTTCAGTGGAAAATTACTACAAGCCAGTTAGAGCCGATACATGTAGGATGCGCTGAGGCTATCGAGGAGGGTGTCTTTAACAAGATCACGATACAATACTCTGGTTCAGACTTCCAATAATATATAATTCGGTTACAAAACCCCAGCAATTTAGCTGCTATCAGAAGGCTTTTAGACGTAGATCAGCGCATTTAGGTAAAAAAAAGTAAATTGTCTCAATTTTTGAGGATTACAGAATGGGGCTATGCTATAACAATAGCCCCATTTAGGAATAAAACTCCTGAAATACTGTTAACAACACTTTTGGAAGATTTTATAGAAACTATTCACACATTCAGACATCATATGTAATGGCAAGCTTATGTCTTATATACCGTGAGAAATGTCAGAACCATCTTGGCAGCCTACACAAAGTTGTCGCCATATTTTTGTTTACTAAGATCTCAACTTCTTGCTGATACATGTAGAACTTTAATAGGCAAAGATAGCTTTGCGGAATGGACCCGAGGGCATTCCTGAATGCACTAAATATCTGTCATTAGCATGAACTAAACAATAACCAACAGTACTTACTGCCTTGGGGTCTTCAAAATCAGGTTTGCCTCCATCAGTAACAGAAACCACTAGACAGGTTGCAGCAACAACAAACACAACAGCAAGTACAACATATGGGTAATGGGCTAGTATCCTCGCATAGCTGTGAAGAGATAACAAAACAAGTTCGAGATATAACCTCTTTTAAGACAAGTATGCATGTAAATATAAAATATTACAGCAAAATTGTTTGATTGGGGTTTAATGTCGTACTCAAGGTTATTTCACTTATATGGCGGTGGATTGTCCACTTCACACTGTACACAGCCTTATTACGGTAGAAAACCAGGAGGAAATCTAGTTAAAAACCAACCCCATGATTGCCGGAGCCATAATATGTGACTTACTCAAATACCTGATGGTTGACAGGCGGACTTGATCCGGTGAACACTGAACAGTAAATCGAAACAGGTTCAGTTTAAGAAGCGCACTCACTACCACTAAGCCACATCCTCGGTCAAAGTCTAATGAAGATTCAGTCATGAAATGGGTAATACATGTAGAAGATTTTCAAAAGTAAACCTTATTTTGGCCCGGGGAAAAAGTTGTCAGGGGACATTAAAAATACTTGGCAGCACGGCTGCCAAAGCGCTTGCCTGTTCCGCTAATGAAAGGGAATCCATTCCTTTTGCAAAACCATTTAATAACTATGCATAAAGCCCATTAAGAGTAATTAATATGCATGTAATGGGATGAACTGATAATGACCAGCTCCCCAGCCCCCATGTTGTGTGACATTTGCCCAAAATTTCAGGACAATTGGGCAATTCAATTTGGAGTTATGGTGCATAAGGCAAATTTCATTGAAAATTTCGTTAAAGTGATTGATATGCACATAATAAGCTGAACAGATAATATCCCTATCCTCTCATGATGTGTGACATTTACATAAAATTTTAGGACAAACAAGCTATTCAATTTGGAGACATGATGTTTAACGTGAATTTAATTGAAAAGCTCATTAAAGTAATTGATATGCATATAATTAGCTGACCAGATAATATCCCTCTCCTCTCATATTGTGTGACATTGTAAAAATTTTAGTAAAATCGGGCTAGTCAATTTGGAGTTATGGTATTTAACTCAAATTTAATTAAAAAGCTCGTAAAAATAATTAATATGCATATAATTAGTTGAACAGGCAATATCCCTCTCCTCTCATGATGTGGAATATTTAACAAAATTTTTAGTAAAATCGGGATAATCAATTTGGAGTTTTGGTGCTTGACTCAAATTTAATTAAAAATCTCATTAAAATAATTAATATGCATATAATTAGTTTAACATACAATATCCCTCTCCTCTCATGTTGTGGAACATTTTCCCAGAATTGTATGAAAATTGGTCTATTCAATTCGGATATTTAGTGCTTAACACAAATTGCCTGCCATTTTGTAAACAAGAGATCCCTGAATGGATCTTGACGCCCACACTGTTAAGATAGTTTGAAGAGAAGAATCTAAGAGGGGACAGATTCACGATTTGAT
>JAVFBW010131728.1:0-23248 GCA_034783835.1 Mopalia ciliata
CTGTAAGAACTTGTTTCCCGAGATATCACTCTACTGTGCTAACGTGGGCTCGATTGCACATGCCTCATAAGGTCGCATGACTAAGAACAAAGGGAACCATGATTTATCCTTTATGTATGCTCGCACGAACTAAATGCTTGTGCACGTCGGAGTTGCTGTGTGTCATGATGTCTTTGACAACCCATTTACCTCTAATAATAATATCTCTTGTATTAAGTTTCAAGAAAATATTCAGAAATTTATGACGTGAAGTTTCTTTTTTGACTGAGTATATATACATTCCCCCAAATTGCCATTCAACGGTATTGACCTTGTTACTCATTAATTAAATTACAAAATACACATATGTTTGGCCTTATTTTGTATTTTTTTTAGCAAACTGAGCGTTCCTGTAATCTTCAAAATTAAGACAATTTACTAATATTTAGCTAAATGCGCGGGCCTAGTTCTAAACAAAATATAAGTGAAAGCGCGAACATTGTTGGGTTTGTGTACCTGAATTGTATTACCTATTAGTCTGAACCGGAGTCTCGTATCTAAACGGTCAAATGTCTAAATTAAAGCTGATTTAGCATATGAGATGCAAACAAATTAATACGCATAGTGAGTCATGAGAGTTATTATCGCTTACCGAGTTTGTTAACCCACCTCCCTGTTAAATGAAACACAGTGATCGTGTTAAATACACCCTCATTGAGACCCTCAGCGCTGACTTGTGGTAATTTTCCGACTGAAAGCAGGCGGTCTATTAGCTAATGGGTATTACACAGCCTCCCTGCTCTCGTGAGTTTAGCGTAGTCAATACTGAGCTGCAGGTCAAACGTACACGGTTTCGGTTTACCACTGAAACTATGTCCTTTTTGAATGACATAACTGTCAGAGTATCAAATGAACAGCAGAATAATTTGTATAACGATGAAAGAGGGTACGACAGTGCGTCGGGAATTTTGCTGACATTCTTGTCAATGAATTTTCCGCCGAAAGTGGGCCTAAACAACGGTAATTGGACGATTCTACGCATCTATAAGTTATTTCTTTCTTCTGTGGAATCCAGTGGATTTTGATGTTATGGCGAGGGAAACAAATCGTTACCTGAACAAACAATACAAGCAGTGTAATCGTAGAATTGGTAATGGCTAAGTTTTAGTGTTAGTTATTACAAATTTTAGGTTGTTTGGTAAAGTGACCGACTAATTCTATATTTGCTTCTTTATTTCAAAGATCATGTCTAAAAATCGCCTTTTAAAGCTGTCAGTATGTTATAGTGTAGGTGACAACTTTAAATTCTGATAAAAAAAATTCTTATATACAAGGTCTTTTGGTCATATTTTTTATTTTCAAGGTTTTTCAAGGTAGTGTACAAGCCATGTATATGTATGCTTTAGTGCTTAATGCCTGCTACCAAACACCCGGAAGTACGGCGAAAACGCCCGCTATTCATTATTGTATTTAACACACAAAAACTTATTCCGTTCTGTGAATAGCGTACATTTTACCTCGATCTGCAGTTTGGCCTAAAAAGTGCTGTGATTCCTCTAACGGCCTGAGAAAACTTGGGCTAGGAAGGCAGATTGTTTTTGTTTTTTTGTTTTTTTTTTTGTTTTTGCCATTTTTAAAAAAAAAAAAATTCATATACTTTGTACAAAACAATATATTAAATAGAACTGACATAGATACTTGCATGACCAAACAATATTACAAAAAACGATTTTTCTATCAAGAAATGCTGATTTGTAAAGGTCTTTAGAAAAAGAAAAAAAAAATCCCTTAAGCCAATAAAAACTTTAGTCTCGGGGCTATTTCGTAGGGTCGGTCGAACTAGACATTATTTTTTTAGGCCTTATTTGTGTTCAGGCCAATTCACACCAGCCGCGACGCGACGTCGTGTGGCTTGGGTCTTGTTCACACTGTGAGCTGCACGACACTTTTCATTTTTATGCTTTAACATTGGTAAACTCGATTAGGCAATGAAGTCTCAATGCAAACGTATAACGTCACAATGTTACGTAAGAGAAAATGCGACTGCAGCGCGACAGTCGCCTCTAGTTGCAACTTTATTACATAAAAAGTAGTGTTCTATACTTTATTTCCGCGCAGCGCGACGGTCGCGTCGCGTCTGGTGAGAATAGGACTTTAGCGTACGAGCCCCATGAAGAGAGACTTTAATCGAAACAATCAGTGTATTTAACCAACGGGCCTTACTTAGCATTACGTCATGTGTGCACCTGGTCTGTTATAATCGGTTGATTAAAAAAAGGCTCAAACAACAATGTTTTACGATCAGTTAACTCAGCTAACTCCCAATCGTGCTTCAGGTCAGTGGGTTGACAAATTGGTAATAACCCCATATCAAAGCCTTAAGGCTCTGGTAATAACTACATGTCTTGCATAAAACAAATGTTACCTGATATATTTGTTGACGTAATTTCGTCTCTTCCGTTAATAGTCTAGTATAGCGCAATACCCTACAAGAAACTTTCTTCACTCCTCGACGGATTTTTGTTCTTGACTCCCTCATTTCTTCCAGAGCTTTGTTATAAAGTGGCACGAAGGGCTGGGGGAGGGCAGATTGTAAGAGCTCTATGTATACAATTTTCCTGTATAACATCTGGAAAAATAAATACAAATTAAAAAAATATGAATCACACCATGTATTATGTTTATTAAACTTATAAAAATGATTCAGCATTCAACAAAAATTAGGTAATAGTGTTATAAAATGTATTTTCAAAAATCCTTTTAAAATTTTCCAAAGGTTTGTACAAAAAACGCGAATGTTTTACTTTTATTCCTTATTTAGTTCAAGGTTTTTTGGCTGTTCCATTCGTTTTTTTTTATGCTCCAAGCATATTTTATGTTCAAGGGTTATGTATGCAAGATTTACAGCCCCACCATAAATGGGCGAATGGCCAAAGTAAAAACACTTAGCCAAAGAAACAGTTTCACGAATTTATAGCTACTGGCACTAAAATTGATTTTATGACAGACATATTTAGATAATAGCCCACCTATTGCATCATGTGAAAGACAAGATTTCCAACATTTGAGCAATGACGAGTTTTGTGTTGGGATCTTTAAACTGCAAACTACGTTGTCGCCTTGGAGAATACAACCCAAGTACAGAAGCACGGTCAGGGCTGGAGATCACCAGTGAGACAATGTGGTATAAATGAAGGCGTCTAAGATTGACCCAAAAGTCATATTATTTGGATACAGGAATGCTTTGCAAATAAATGTCTACTTCAGAAAAGAAACGTGTGATACATTACTTGGGCTCGACAGGAACCCCAACAAGATCGATTGAACACTCTGACTGATGTACTGTGTAACGCCATATCACACAATCCCATCCTATAATACCGTGTGTATGCAACAACGCCTTCAGAGATATAAGCAATGTTAAAGACATCAAAATATTTGAATCTCAAAGCAATGGACTACAGAATTGTCCAATATCCTCAGGCATCATTCAAGTCATTCCAATTCACAGGGACTTTACGGTACCGAAAAGATCACAAGGGGTAGAGTATACAAAGGCGCGCTTTACAGAGAGCTAATTTCCACTGGGATAACCAAATCACACACAACGCAGTACCACCCACAGGACAGCAAGAAGTGTGAGGGGTTACACGATCTGTTGAAATCCCTAGTCCTTACGAAGACGATAGGAGGGAATGGTGGCCTTCAATCGCTTAGTTGGTATATTCAAATAATATGACATTTCAGTCTACGACCGGTTTCACACCATTTAACCTTGTTTTCGGATAGGATCCGAAATTGTCAATAGACATCTTGAACTTTTAGATGTCGACGTTGAGTCTGATAGCTTGGTTGCAGATCTTTAGAACAGGATGCTAGACACGTACAAGTACAGATACAGCTGTATGAAGCTACTCGACAGCAAAGCGAGGGGAACATCACTGGACACCACATTGTATCTACGGAGCCGGGATGTGCGCGGGTTAAACAAAATGCAGGATAGTTAGGATTCACGGATCTTCAAGACACTTGGAAAATATAGAGCTTTGTTCGTAGAAAGCAGATTTATTTGGTCAATGTTAAGCTGTTAAATCCGTCTGCACTAAGAGCATGTCCACAATCCAAGAAGCAGACAACCCCAGAATACAACGGAGAGTCGACAACAGAGAATACACAACTCCAAGTAGTGGACATTGAAGGAGCCTGGTACATCTGTCATGTAAGATATGGTCTCAGTTTAAGTGTTGACGCTAGGGTTAAGTTTATGCTTACTTAAATGTTAGGTTAAAGGTAAGATTTAGGGTCAGTTTTAGTGTAAGGTTGAATATAACCCCACCAAGAATTAAACATTCATGTTCTGTTCTACATGACGGTTACGCTTAGATCTTCTGACAATGAGGATATTTTGTATAATAGCACAAAGCACATAAAGTTTAATCTAGTTCCTTCTTAACTTCTCGAGACAAGGAGCCCCGTGAGGGAGCGGGTGGGCTATGGTCCTGCACAATACTCCCTCGGCTTCCTCGGTCGATCGTAAGAGGCGAGAAAAGAGGTTGCTTTCTGTTGCCCTGGTATTCGCAGAGCTAAAGGGTAACGGGAAGCAGCTTTGTTTGTGATGTTCTGTATCTTTGTCCGTCGTCATATAAGTGAAATACCCTTGAGTACGACGTTAACCACCAATCAAACAAACAAACAAACCAATCTGGAAGCATTAACTAAATTATAGCGATACCAGGTAAAAGTAGTATAATAGTGTTATCTCAACGAACTGTATCAGAGGAGATAACCTTCAGATATGCAGCTTGCCTACGTTAAATTACCTCCCTTGTTTCATTTTGTTTGCAGATGTTTATGAACCCAGTGCCATCTTGTCTGAGTGAACAAGGGAGACTTTCTACGATGCACATCTATATGAGCAGTAACCCAGTGTTACATGACTGGTGCTAATCTGAACATTGTTAAAATGGACAAATAATTCTTTTGTTATCCTAGGGTCATTTAAATATTAAATAAATAGTTGACATCCGTTCCAAGTGGTTATGACAGCCATTATTCGCTTGAGGTATTTTGTCAATGAAGGAACATGTTTCAAACTGTCTTGAAAATTTCGTCATATAAGTGAAATACCCTTGATTACAACGTTAAACACCAATAAACAGTATAGTGTGCACATCTGTTCCCTTTAATATCGTTCCCATGAGTAAACCCTAACTTTTCATGGAACGGAAGCCTTGTAAACGGTTGCATAAGGCCATAGTACCATGAAAACTGATTGACTTAAAACCGGGTGAAACCAAAAACACAAACGACATTATTGCTGAATGCTCGCATACCGGTAAACCAACCCAGATGTGATACGTGTGGTTCAAATAGCTGAGCTATAGAAAGCGTACATTCTACACCAACATTGTGCATAGGCACAGTTACGAATACCTATACAATTGTGTTTATAGTTACTAATGCTGTTTATGTAGGAGAAACTAAATCTGGTTTATATTGCTTACCTTATACCTTGTTAGCCAAACATATAGATGCCCGCTATTTATTCAACTATAATGTGGACAAATTGCGGTAACAGGGGTTTGTTTGTTTGTTTGTTTGATTGGAGTTAACGTCGTACTCAAGGGTATTTAACTTATATGACGACACATTGTCCACTTCACACTGTGCACAGACTTATTACGGTGTAAAAGCGGGAGGAAACCTCGTAAAACCCACCTCCGCGATTGCCGGAGCCACAAAATGTGACTCCCTCATATACCTGAAGGTCTACAGGCGGACTGGATCCGTGAACGGTAAATTGAAACAGGTTAAGTTTAGGAGCGCACTCGCAAACTACGCAAACTACCATATACATTATACGGTTACAGTCTAAATGTAAAGCTAGAATTAGCAAATATATTTATTTTTTTCTTTCAAATACTATATTAGTCTCTTTTCGTTGATAACTTTTTCGTAAAAACTCGTCTATACTTATTTTAAACCAAAACTTATATGGGGACGATACATCATTGCCAAAAATCAAAGTTATTTTACAAATGAGATAATCAAGTCTATTATTATCACACACATTCAAAACATGGGAGCCGTCAGTTTCCGATGCATTAAACCAAACTGCATGAAGTTTTTGGGGGAGATGTGTTTAATTGTCTTCGCGTTTTATACTATTCCATAATATACTATGTGGCATGATTTGCATCAGGGTGTGTTCTTTCTGTTTGTGTACCTTCTTAAATGATGGAAGACCTTTATAACTTTGAACAGTTTTTTGTCGACCTCATATAAACGTGCAATAGGAAGCCCAATAGGGTGCCTCCGCGGCCGTAATGATGTCTCCACTATGAAGAAAAAACTTTCGAGGACAGGTGATTTCAACAGAAATTTCGAAGGAGACTAAACTCAGACAGAAACGAAAGAGATATGCTCGACACCGCAATCAACTGGTGAAAAAACGATCAGTTAAGGCCATCCTAAATGGCATAGTGAACGCCCCTCCGCCCTACAACTTGATGACAATGGGCGAGTATTTAAATCCCCTAGGAGATATAGATATATAAGCCGCTCCCTTGCCCACAAAGAAGACCCCGAAGCGTCCCAGGAACGCCCCTAGCCTTCCTGCTACCCATAATAATAATGGAATTGTATATAATCTATCAGTTATATGCGTCCAAGAAACATAATTAAAAACTGTGACAAAGATAGAATCCGTCTGAAAATCTGCACAGAACTGGTGCCTTCTCCATACTCTATCAACATTAACACGGGGTTCCACACTGTGCCCGTTCGTGATTCGTTTAATAGAATATTTATGTTCTATAAATCTTTCACCAAATCCTTTTAAGAAAACAACAATGCCACTGTCAATATTCCTAGATCGACTTTCCTTAATCTGGGCTTAACACTCAAATATAACTTGGAATTTGAACATATTTAATTTGAACATACCATGGTGAGGCATACCATGACTCTCCATCAGTTAAAAGGTGATACGTTTTGTTAACCGTTTGGACAAAACCTTTACCTAATAAATAATATTTTCTTTATAATGTTTAATCTAATTACACGCAGCTTTGCAAATTTCCGTGAATCGCGTCCAAAGTTATTCTTTTCTTCAAAAACAGCTGTGAAAATGACCTTTCAGTCCACCAAAAATTGTCCTGGTGACCCACGATACATTTTACTTACTGTGAACATGGACTCAAAGCTGATAGGAAATCTTAACCGTGCGTCGTGATAATTTTACCACCGTTTATGTAAGGAAACAGTAATTTGGACAAATGGCCAAATTTGTCTAGATTCTGTTTTGTCTAGATTGACGGAAATGTCAAATATTTATTGAAAGACGTCAATGGGCTTATATATACAACATCTTTACAATCTCCGAATTGCCTACGTGACAAACAGCATTCCGGTAGATAGTAATTTGGACAAATGGCCAAAGTTATCTAGATTCTATCTTCTGGAATGCTGTTTGTCACGAAGGCAATTCGGAGATTATTATAATGTTATATATATAAGCCCATTGACGCCTTTCCATAAATATTTGACATTTCTGTGGTGTTTTTTTCTGTACAAGACTTGTTATCGCTTTCTGTATTCTAAGAAATTGATATCCATACCAAGTAAATATAAAGACTTATTAGTAGTTATCTATAGCTATTTTTTCTAACTTATTCGCGCCTTCGGCTTTAAAGCTATGAAGATTTGTTTCAAGTGACTAACAATTTAATTTGTCTAAGATCAGTATCATGTTCACTAATATTTTGGTCCACTTCACGCATTTGTATATTTTAACCAGCTAGAGTGCTCCTACTAATCCTACTTCGATGTACCGCTCATGTCGGTCTCAGGTATACTAGTGACTCTAGAAACCATGCGGGTGGTTTTACGGGTTTCATTCCAAGTGAAGCAAGGCCCATGCAGTGTGAAGTGAATATTGTAACATCTATACATTAAACCCCAAGCAAACACACAAACGGTATAAGCTGGTGTAGACTAGAACATGAATGTGATAGCTGGCGCTCGTGCCAAAGTGTCACCCTGTGTTAAAAAGTTAGATGATACTTCCTGGTTGTAAAATTAGAACCCTTTTGTTTGCTAGATTTATTCACATATTTGACTTCTGGGATACTTATCGGTGTATCCTACAAAACAGAAAGCAGCTATTTATATCATATTTTGTTTTAAACAACGACAAAGAACTGTTTTCTCTTTCGAACTGGTTAACTGTTCATATTATAAAACATAAGCCGCTGAGCAAAAATTCAACTAAAAAAATTAGATGTTATGCTAAATCGTACATTTGGCTGTGTATTTTAATAAGTTTTTCATGACTGGCTTACTTTATTCTTATATTTATTTTTGAGATTTCGTTTATATAATAAAGGGGCGTGAACATAAAAACACCCATCATATAGAACTGTGTGTATGTCAACGACAATCACGGAACAATCATCAAATGACCTCACAAAGCTCTTTCCTTTCCTGAAGACATTACTCAACCAAGTGGAGGATGGTTAAAGCTTTAGAACAAATCAATTTCATTAAATTTATATCCTGAATTGAAATTCGAAAAAATACTGTAAAATAATTATTACTGCACGCTTACTTTAATAGCAAACTTTAGACCAAGCATTAGAACAAACCAATTACATAAAATTGAGATGAAAATTTACACATTTCCATAAATACTATTCGTGCACGGTAAATCAAACGTAGCAAAAGCAGGGGCATTTTACGGTAATACCGTCTTCTAGTTCAACGAAGTTAATGTGTTACTAGAATATAGTTAAAACCTGTATAGCCTCGATTCGGTGACTATCTTGGATTGATGAGCATTGGTTTGGAATGTTATTGATGTCACAACAGGGTTTAACAACTTTGTATAGATAGCATATGAGACAATCGGGCTTTGGAAATACGATTTCGTGGAAAAAAGATGCTATCAATTCTTAGAACTGTTAATATTTATTTAGAGATATCCTAAATCATCTGATTTTCTTCTTTTGTTTTTACAGTTAGTCAGGTGTTTTGGCATTATTATTATTATTTCTTTTTTCTACCGCTAGCCGTGGCTTTTGCGGGTACTTCCAACTGATGGGAATGTTAACATTATATATATTTAGAAAGGACAGGACTTCAAGATTCTATAAATATAATGTCATATTATGATTCATTATATTTTATAATGGCATTTATAAAGAAAAGCGTCAAATAATGTTTTAAAATGACCCATGTTTGTAACTCTTATTTTTCTCAGATGGTTTGCGATTTTTTTTTTCAAACTGAGACATGTCTTTGTAGATAAGTATTTAAACTAAAATACCGCTATAGGCTTTTTCTAAATTCAAGTTAGTTTTTGAACAATTGATAAAAAAATAAATGTAAAAAATAAAAATCTTTCCTTTAAAAAAGATTTGCTAAATATCTTCAAAACGAAAATGAATTTCGAAAAACTGCATGACGATTTTTTTTTTTTTTAGATAATGGCTTCAAGATTGTCTGTGCCAAATTTCAGACTAAGTGCACATAATTTACGAGAAATATACGATTTAAAAGATAAAAATCAAGAAAAATGAAAGCTGAGAAAAAAGCGTTAATGAAAAGATGAAATAGAGTTTTATCTATTGCATTTATTTTGCTATTACATAATTTTTAAAAAAGTCTTTAAATGGCAGCTTTATCTCCAAAATTTGAGTGACGTCGGCATCCCTGATTTCGCTATTAATGACTATCAGTAGGAGTCTTACTGGGGTCATGAGTTGTTTGTATAAGGGTGTGTTCTACCACCCACAATCATTTGTTCTCCATGTCTATTGAACCAGTTCAAATACACCTCCCCAACGGTCATGCAATTGATCTCTTGGCCTTTTGCTAATCGGTTAGTAGTAATAGTCAGCATTGAGGTGAGATAATCTCGTTAATCCCATCTGCCCTTCGATACACATCATTTTTGATGGACCCATTTCACAATTTAAATCTAAATAAAACATTCTAAAAAACTGAATTTTTTGGTCAAACTTCTTGCATTATCAAGATTATGGAAAGAAGATTTCAGAAAGGCAAACAAACAAGTCCTTAAGCCTATTTTGATAATCTTTGGAGAATAAAAATGAATTTTTTTAAATAACTTAATTATTAATTCATCACACACATAGCATAATCTGGAGAGGCCCTGGGAAGCAATGGGGATTTACCTCTTAACTCAAAATTATAAACCGAATAAACGGATATATCTTATTTTATTTTAATGATTAGGCCACCGAAAAAGGGCAGGATGATACTTGGTACTTTAAAAGTGTGAAATTATTTTCAAAAGAAAAAACAACATTGGATGGTGGTCATGACGGCTGAATATTGAAGCTTGATTATTTAACTGACTGACAGACTAAATGAATGATTGGGTGATTGATTGACATACTTACTGATCCATTGATTTATTGATTAATTGAATGAATGAATGATTGATTGGTTGGTTGATGGATTGGTGGGTTGATTAATTAGTTGATTGATTGATTGATTGTTTGGTCGATTGATTGATTGATTGGTTGATTATTGATGGATGGATGGATGGATGGTCGGATGTATTGATGGATTGATTTATTGGTTGCCTGATTTTTGGATTGATTGATTGATTGGATGATATATCGACCTATTGGTGATAAACGCCTTGTTCTCTGACAATAAAAGTTTATCATGGCGGTGTACTAGAATAACCCCAAAACAATCAGGTACTGTGGAAGACTAATGTTCTATCAATGTTAAAAATAGACGGAATGGCTGCCCTCCGCGCGAACCGTCCTTAACCTCTTTGTATCCTATCAAAAACAGATCATTTAAATTTGAACTGAACCACAAGTTTAAGTTTCTAAAGATGCTGTTTGCATTTTGATACACATATTTCAAAAGATCCAGTTCATTTGTGTGAACTGTACGAAGAATAACTTTAGGTTACATTCGAATGAAAAAAATTGTTTTTACTTGAATGAAAAAATGCACATAAATTTTAATGTTGTGAAAAAGTCGACATATTAAGTGTAACCGTATACAAATAATATGTTAAAAAGGATTCTCTCTGGTCGCAAACATCGCTCCTGTGTGGCTTGGTGCATTGACAGACACAGTATTTATCGATTCCCAGAATGATATTAAGCACCTTTTAAATTCAAGATAAGGTATTGCGTATTCATTTCGGTTTGAGCTTCTCAATCATATTCAATGATTCTAGTTCTATATTAGATCTATATATTGAATAGCCCATACTCGATACTCGATTTACTCTTAATGTACCGGTAAAGGCAGCGCTATCAGGCCCTGGTACCTCACAATAAACGGTTGTACGTAGGTTTGCTTTATCTAAGTTTACCAAACACGTTGTATGTCAATGAACGCTTTTGTGCTCCTAGACCACATATTTCAATAGAAGTTATTCTTTGCAATGTCAATGTGGGTTTTTGATTGGATACCTCCTGAGTCTTTGCTAAACATTCTCAAGCATGACTGATTCAAGCCAATGCAGCTTTTAACTTTAATTTTACTATAGAATATAAAGAACCTGTGAACTACATGTATTATATACAGTGTCCGGGTAGGTTATGTTTGGCTATCCGGAAACAAAGAATCTGAACGTATTTATATGTGCGTCGGTATGTTTTCACTCTAGAAAACACAGCACCGTCGAGAGTACAAGTTATAGCGAAATGCCGAAGTAAGTTTTTGTTCACTGAACAAACATTCACTTTTTCTCATATATAATGTACAGATTAACCATATGTATTTACATTTTACATTAACAATTTCTCATATGGCCGTTACTTGTCAATTATTTGCCTAATTTGGGAATACTTTGTCATCTTTTATAATTAATAATGAATCTACATAGAGTTTGGTATATGCGATTATTGCCTTTATATCATTCTAGCAAAACATCTTCTCGACATATTAAAATTGCCAACTTCCTTTATCCTTCCGGCATTCTCGTTGCATGTTTCTATTTTGTATTTAGCTGATTCATTCAAGTTCATTTATTTGTATATTTGTATATTTCATTATAAAGGCACATATAATGGCCCTCAGCCACGCTTCAGTACGTTTCTGTCTACTGATCCTTGTTTGATGCGGGGTTCACGGGTTCGTGTGTCTATCTCATGTATATGGTGGACTTACACGAAGTGGCTCCGGCAACCGTGGGAGTGGCTTTTGCGAGGTTTCCTCGCTATTTTTCAATGTTTTTAAATTATGCACAGTGTCAAGTGGACAATCCGTCATCATACAAGTGAAATACCCTTAAAACAAAGTGAAACCCAGATAATACAAAAAATGAAAATTAAAAAAAAAAAAAAATGAGTAACGTCGTATAACTTCGACAGCCGAGTTTGACGACACATACAAACATCAGTGCTATATATCTGGGCATCCAAATAAGGAAATTTGGTGAAGTTTCAGAATAGGGTTGAAAGACGACTGCAAATTTATTTCACGTAAACAGAAATAGAGTGCATTTCTCGTGAATTATTCATCGAAGCCCCAAAATTGTGTTTATCAATGGGTTTATATGCCTAAAGCTTAAATCAAGCTTTAGCTAAAACTTATTTAAGGAGACCAGATCTGTCTTTCTGTCCAAATCCGATAAACTACGCAATTTCTTTACAAGAGGATTGTGAAGGAGCATCCTGTTGCCTTTGCGCTGTCGTTATATTGTGTCCTGTGATTGTCCTGGTTTTGTCCGGTCTGACTTTTGTCAGGGTTCGATGTCCTTCAGGTCCGTGTCCCTTCAAACTTTGCCAAGTTTGTTTATGAAGTAAAAAATCAAATGCTGGAAGATGAAGTGTCAAAAGGGACACGGTCCCTTCACCCATTGGGGTGGCATGGCTTCACGTGAGTTAGATAAGATTTAATGCGACATTTAACCTCAATCAAACAATCAAATACCATTGCTTGATTGAATGAGTTATACTCTTCACCCTAGGTACATTTGTCATTTTGTCGAAGATCATTCAGAATTCATCTCGATTGTTGAAATACAAATGAAGTAACCACGACTAAATTTTAATATAATAAACCTAACGCCTGGTTTGGCAAACCTCTTTATAAAGGCATACCAAAGCCTTGCATTTCAGATGTCTTAGATAACACTCATAGAATAATTTCTACTTAATGTCATACTCTTTGGGTTGAGGCCCATTTAACATAGGTCTTTGGTTCAATATATGTTATTTGCCACGATATATGGAGCAAAAATAGCGACTTTGGTTCAATATATGTTATTTGTTACGAAATATGCATCAAAAATAGCGACTTTGGTCTAATATTATGTAATATATGTTATTTGCTACCAAATATGAATCGAGAATAGCGACTTTGGTCTAATATATGTTATTTGCCACGAAATATGGAGAAAAAACAGACTACTTTGGTCTGATATGATTTCTTTGCCACGCATTAGGCCTATAATTCATTGGAGCGTTATTTATATGCATGTAACAAACAATGAACAAATCAAGATTAAAATTATTCGAAGGTTTGTCTTTCAGGATCTAGAACTTAGGACGATCCGTCCATTCGTAATAAGCTCATATCCAATATTTTCTTTCTTTATATATTTTTTCCAGGGCGAATTACCTTTTATATTTAACCCTCATTGGGTGGAGTGTGGGAAGTATCTATGGCCGAACGCCGGCAGTTCCAGTTGAGAGTCTGGATACGCTGTTTGATGTGGACGACCGCGTCAAGATCAACACCATTTCTGGTAAAGACTTTATAAATATGTTTTTGAGTAAGCCTACATTAGATCAAAACAAATTTCATCGTCAAACCCAATATGTTAGTCGAAATGGGGAACTCTTGAGATTAAAAGGGGGGCATGGCAAGGGATCCTCTGATTCAATCAGTCGAGATCTGTTGCCTTTTTAGTAAAATCGCAAGGAATGAATGTGTGTGACGTCATTGTAAAGCGCCACATATGTTGTGACGGAATATGACACTAATACAAACGTTAAAAAATCCTCCCTAGTCAAAATCGAGTACGAACTTTTTGCCTACAAAGTGCTGAATTTAAGTCGCTTGTTGGGAGAAATCTGGAGAAATCCCTAGCATGTTTCGTACTAGTTCATCAGTTACCGTTAAATACTGAGGTAGTTCAAGATGGTAAAATCCTGTTTACATGTTTGCATCTGTCCTGTGGCATCTCTCCTAGCGTAAACTATAAATTTTTCAATTTTACGACTTACAAAAACATTAAATAACAGTTGCAATAAAATGAATTAATAATTTAAAAAATAGTAATTAACCTTTCAGATGAAATCCGCTTACTTTTAAGGATAAACATTTGTCGCTTTTACCTGGATGAAAATTCGTTGTCGTATTACCCATGAGCCTTTGTAGCTCAGTCGGTAAGAATGTTTGCCCTGTTAGCCAGAAATCTGAGTTCAAATCCCAATGGAAGCAAGACAATTTGTCTTTCTTTACTATTTGATTATACGTCTACAGTGTATAAAAATACGCTTATAGATTTGTGCCATATGACACACCTCTAATCTGGCTGACTGTTCCAATTGGTGCGATGGTAGTAAAATAATAATAAATGTACTGAAGAGAAAATCGATGATAATTGGGTCGTCTCAAAAGTTAAAGACTGCGGAAGAAAAATCTCTAAATCTTACAGTTGAAAATACTGTTATCGAAACAGTTTATAACCAAAAACTACTCGGCTTGTACAAAGACAAGAAACTGTCATGGGAACATCATGTTAATTATGTCTGTAAAACTATTTCACAACTTTTATCGATTTTACATAAGAATAAAGCTTTGCTTTCTCAAAGCTCAAGAATACTATTTTATAATGGATACATCTCTCCTCACATTAACCCCTGCTTGACCATTTATGGAAATTGCTCTGATCAAATGCTTAACAGAATAAATAAACTTAAAAAAACTACTGCTCGACTACTATTAAATGAACCTCCACAATCCCCTTTTTGAACTTTTTTCAAAAGTAGCCATAGCCAACTGTTTATGAACATCTACAGCAAGAAAAAAGCAGTAACAGTCTATAAGTCAATAAATAATCTTTACCCCCAATACATGATTTATCTTTTCCATGTAAATGTTTCTGCTTATGAAAAACTACGTTCTGCTTCATATAAAAACTGAATCATTTAAGAAAAGTTTGACTTATTCTGGTCCACTTTTATGGAACAGTTTGCCAGAATCAGTTAAAAACTCAAACTCGGTAAAGAACTTATGCGCAAGAGAAATTATGTCAAGTTAAGATAATTATATGTATGTGTATATATACATATTTATTTTCTAAGCTAACCGTAGAAAGCACAGTCATATAAGCTAAATTGAATTGTCTTAGAAATATTGTAAAAAATGTGTGATAACATATACTTTTTTTTTTCTATCTTCTACTTTTCCTCTTCTCATTTTTTTATTATTTTTTTTATTATTTTATTTTTGTGTGTTTTAGGTTTGTTCATTCTGTTATTGTCTTGTAAATATTATGAGAAGTTCTAGTACGATTTTACGTTATTGTTGTTTTCTTTAAGCCTTGTAATTCATTGTGTTGCAATTTCTGTGTGTAAAAAAATCTAAATGCTTACTTTAAAAATATCAATATGTCCAAGGCATTATACCAGGATGATTGTGTGTGTGTGTGTGTGTATGTAAGTGAATGTTTATATAGGGGCCCTCAGGGTTGATCAGCTTCAAGTTGACTGAGTGTACATTGTAGTTTAACCCTCTTTAAATAAAGCTTGTACAGTTGTCCTATCATCATATGGAAAATTTATAGTTCATGGTTTTCAGTTTAGACTAATTCTTGTGTGTTACACAGTAATTGGGAGTACGTGTTTTTGAGTTGACATTCTCAAGTTTAGCTATTCAGATTACACAGAAGAGAGTTTTAACGTTTAAATCGAATCAACTCAATCGACTTCTTGGAATCCAGAGTTTGGGTGATACTCTAATACGTATTTCAAACCCTCAAGTATCATCTAGCCTTTTGAAACTTTGGGATAAATACGCGACGAACCCAAAAGCTTTACCGGATACCGACATCAGATTCAGATTGAGATTCTTTATTTTACTCAGAACCACTTTTTGGGTGGCGCGAGAGGTTCAGATTACATATATACATGCATGTACATGGCAGAGGTTTGTGTACAGTTTTAAGCATGACACTAAATATGACACTAAATAACAGTAAACTAGTATTCATATTAATTATAATGCTTAACGGTTTTGCATATAAATGAAGCTAGGTTTGACAAAAGTAAACTGTTTTCTTATTGGAACAAGTCGCGTATTTTAAAAGTACTAGGATATGTGTAATAATATCTGGGTAAGTAACGTTGACGAGTCGCTTTACATTTTGGGTATTTGACAAGTAGGTGATATTCATCACCCACATCTCCCAGTTCGCATAGAAGGCATACATGTTTCTGTCTCGGTACATTCTCCTATCTTCATCGCTCTACTGGTCGTTTGTGGTTTCCAGTTCGAAAACGACATATATTTTTTCTGGTTTTCTCTTTAAGACATCTACATCATATCCATCTCTCTAAAATACCTTTCCTTCGCAAACTTATAGCTATCTAAATTTTTTAGTACCTTTTGAAAGAGCTACAATGCTCAGTGGTACCTATAGTCCAGGTGTATTTGTAGATAGTTGTAATTGCTTTAAAATGTATTTCATTCAGTTAAATGTAAACAAGTCAGTAGTTTTGACCCAGTTGTCACAGGTCAATACTTGTTTACTTGTAGCATGTTTACATACTGAATTTATCAGCGGTCATTGACTTTTTTTACTTTCATTGTTCTAGGAGCTTCTCTGACCCTAAGCTTATTGTATTAAAATCTTTGATGTTTTATAAAGTGATATCGGGAAACTTCTGCAACTTCCTATATAAGCGATTTTTGATAAGATACAAGCCAGTCACTACTCAGTCAAAGAGTTTTCGGTCAGCCAAGCAAACGGATGGAGATATAAGTAAACTGATGAATTAGGGCTATATGAAACGCATTAGAGCAGTGTTTATATTTCATTGAATTCTGAACCTCGCCTGGATATCTATGTGAGAAGATTAATACCGAAATACCCGCCAAGGACTTAGTTCATTATCCTGTTGTGGACAAATTATTATAGAAACCTGGCATTTTGAGGATATCATGATGAACCTGATCACGGTCTCTGTTACTGTTGTTATTTTACAATAGATATTGTTTTCTGAACAGAATCTGTTCAAATTAAGAAAGTATTATCCCCAAAATAGCGAAAATCTTAATAAATATTGAAATAAATAAAATCGCTGATAATTTGTCTTTCAGTTTGGTTTCTTCCGTAACACCCTGAGACTGATTATATTCCACGTTTGATTGCATTGAAACCTGATACCAAATATCCTCCAAACACTTTGTCACTTCACGGATCAACATAAAACAATTTTTCACACAATAACAAAGATTTTGACATTGCAGAAAAGGGTATAGCGATAGGGAGTTAGCTTATGGTTCGGAATGTCTTATTGGGAGAGAACACATAGGTTTCTGTTTTTGTAGATGATGAAAATATTTTGATTCATCATATACACATGCAGTATTACAAAGGCCGAGGGTGCCTACGTTTGCACTGGCCAAAGGGAAGCATGAATCCGCTCTGTGTATGTTGCTGTAAATTGTGTCTTGTTATTGTCCGGTAATTGTTCTTTCCCCAATCAAATAAATAAACATAATTGGAAATTATATTATTGTGTACTTAATATTATGTTCATTTATTTTTCTTGATTGTGTTTAATTTTATTCAGAACCTACTCCAATATACCGAAAAGACTTAGGAGAGAACTATGTGGCATACTGGTCGTACGTTATCAATGGGGACGTGCAACTGATAATCTCATCCGGACCTTTGACAGGTAATAATTAGTATTCAATGACGAGACTTGAACGAACTGTAAATACGATACATCAATAATAAACGTCTGAAAGGTCAATATAATAACTGTTCTGATAAGAGTTAACACACAGCTTCCCAGTTAAAATGCAATTATGGAACAAGTCATTGGCGGGATGATTGACAAAAATTTATAGGACAATAAATTGATCTGAATCAATGATGACGTTTATGTTAGCAATGTGCTTAAGAAATTTGAAGTCGACTAGTATTGTGCTTTTAACAACTGGTGAAGACTCTATTATCTGAAATATTCCCCGATATAGGCCCAATACAATTTTTTATATATATGTATTTTATTGTAGATTCAAACAGAAAGAATAAATTAATGTGACCAGCTGTTTATATAATGCTTATATAAATAAAACATATATACAATCTCTCTTAAAACATTTCAAAATATTTGTATATTTAAAATTAGAGATTCTCCAAATAAGATACAAACAACGATGTCTGTGAGAGAAATTCAACGACATAAGTTAAGTTTTCAAATGGCCATTCAAGAAACATGTTAAGAAATTCCCTTCTGCTCCTTTTGGATAACCTTTGTTTTTGTTGCAATAAAGCATTTAAAACCATATTCTCGTTTTTCCATAGGTGATTATAAGTTAGTGTTTCAAGGTCCACTTCCGGCAATGACTGCAACATTGGACCACACTGCATGGGAAAGAGGTATGAAGTGTGAGAAATACTTTATGTTGTCACCAGAAGTGATCCTGATGTGCGAGAATACCGAAGGCCAACTGATTGCCACAACGCGAGATTCATTCATCAAACATGACGTAAGTGAAGAAATATCTCATTTAGATTGAGGAAGATTGACCCTCAGTGAGGTGACCAAACTTTCGATTTTTCTATCTGTTTAATCAATTATATTTAATACTATAAATTAACAACAGTATTACATTTCTCCTTTTGATTTGACCCGGAATTTGAATCGTGATGTAAGACTAGTTTACTCTCCTGAGACCAGTTGCTCGAAAGATGATTAGCCGCTAACACCAGATTAAATGGCTAACACCGGGTTAGAGATAGACCTTCAACATGGCGTGACGTCATCTAATAGTGGATTAAATTTAATAGCGATTCGAGCAACCGGCCCCTGAGGTTGCTAGAAGTTCTATAACATTTCATCAGCTGTTAGATGACGTCACGCCATGCTGATGGCCAATGGTTAATCGGCTATTGGCGATTTAATACGGTGTTAGACGAATCGTCTTTTAAGTAAATGGACTCTGGGTTTCTGATATATGGTCACATATGATTATAACGTGCATTGATTGTTGTCTAACGCCGTGTTAATTGGTAATTTATTTATATCGAGACGGTGTACCCTAGCAGAGAAACGCCACACTCAGTCGGTTATTAAATATGATGTGTTATGCTCTGTATTCGTATTATTACAGAGCTAAATTAAGACTAAGTGTTTAAGACTCAACCATATTGCCCTTATTGCCGTTATTGGGAATGCTGATGAGATTGAAATCTTGCATTTTGTTCTTACCAGAATACAACAGCTTTATATCCACAAACGACTGGGCTTAAGAGCTAACTCTTTTGGGTAGTTTCAGTCAGTTGTCTCCCTTTAATAGTACCAGTTTGCGTGGCTCACTTTGTAAACGACACAAACTTAAAGGATCTACTTTGTGGAAAGGAGGGTGAGTGGGAGGGAGGTGTATTTACTACAAATCCATTCTATTAAATTCATTCTTAATATTTAAATCAACAGGCAAACGATACATCGCTGCGATATCATTTCGTGGAACAAAATTTAGATGTTTTGAAGAAAGAATGGGCGGCACGATTAAAGGAAGTGACGCAGGATGGAGAATGGGATGACGTGGATTTCATATTGAAAGACGGACATTCTAGAATGAACGAGAATAAATTTCCAGAAGGTGGACTTCTTATTGTACATCCGGGTCAGGTTGTCCGAATTCCATTTACTGGTGCAGAACAGATCAAGCTGTCAGTGGAAGCAAATGGAGAACACAGGTTATGTAAACTGTTGAAGGTATGCACAGCAGACAATCGGGGAGTAGTCGATACATCATCAACGACAAAAACCTCTTACGGAATCCAATACGTACCTTTTAAAATCCCCGAAGATCTGCAAGGCAAGGACATAAGGGTTGACCTTGAACTTTTCACAGAAGCCGGCCTGTATGTTAAGCACCTCTATATAGATCTGAACCGCCGTGCTAAACGTGCCTCTTACACAGCGTGGTCCGTTAGGGAAATCGCTAATGAAAACCTTTTCCCGGACTATAATCAGTTTAAATACGGCTCATGTCAAGTAGGATGCGGTCCCGTTGCCTGGGCCATGGTCTTTGGATACTATGATCGACGAGCAACTGCCCTTGTAGGAACGTATGGAACTGGGAGCCAGAGCTTATTCCGCTGTGGTCCAGACGGCACGACTGGGCCAATTCTCTGTATAGCTCCAACTGGAACTACTACAGCAATGCAAAATTACATCAAAAATTTAAACAAAATACTTAAGACATTCTGCATATTCGGACAAGGGGCCACTTTACAAAGCCGGATGGATAACGTGGAAGGTTTCTTCAGAGAACACCAGACTTCTGGATCGCCAGATATCGTCAGTCACAGGCGTTTATTCAGTTTTTTTGGTGCTTACAGTAACTCTGTCCGTGACAAGAGCCTGGCAGCTATCCGTAATGGCTGGCCCGTCATCGTGGGCATCAGGGTGAGTGGTCTGTTCAGTCAGCATTACCCTGTGGCCACGAAGTACAGGTCCAGAGTGAAGAGCGAGAGGAAATGCTTTTTGTGGAGATGTCGGACCAAAAGAACAACACAGTACGAGATGTACCTACACATGGGCTGGGGAGGCAACCAAAACGGCTGGCGATCCGCGAAAATGTTCTTCGCTACTTATGCTAAATACTAATAACCTGTTAACGCGGCGATTTTGAGCAAAAATGTTTTTGGTAAATATGTAACTGTTTTGAAAAAATATTTGTATTCAAGATCTATTTTAATTCTACGATGACATATTAAATTGTGAATCCCAGCTAATATGCGCTATATAAAGTACTATTGGCTATATATACTTAATAGCTTAAAATGTTTTTTTGTAATATTGTTATGGAAAAAGATACCAATCTTTCTTTGAATTAGTTTTCTTCCATAATGGTGCGGTTAGATAAGAGAAACGTTTTCATAAGCCAGCCAAATCGCCATTGTCACAAATTTGATTTGCGTTCTGCCATTTTATTAACCTATATGAATAAATTGCGATAGACTTCAGTGCTGCAAATGTTTAATGCATATCTGATTAAATTTATATGTAGTCAGTTTCACGAGTATGTACCCGTTTTGCTTTTGCACAAATTAAACAAATGTAGCTCTTTACTATGCATTCCTATATATTATTCCAGTTATTTCTTTGATTTATTTTTCTTCGAATTGGGGCCCGATTTGTTTTTCGAAACCAGGACAAAATTGTTTTCCTTTTATCGGTAATCTGACCAAAGAAGCAAAACACAGTTCAGAAAATAGATTCATAGACCTTATAGATCATTTGTCTAGTTATATATTAGACAAAACGAGGTATAACTTTGAACGTTATTTTAGTTTCGTTTAAGTCTTTGTCTTTTTATTAAATAGAAGATTCAAGGTTCTTTGAATAATCAAAAACGTGTTGGCTTCAAAAATGTTCCCAATTAGGGCCCTTACTGTCTTGGGCCACAATGGGCTTAACCTCAAGAGATTATCGTTACTGTGTTTTCTTAGCTACGCTCGGACATGAAAGATGTATAAATATGCATCAAAAGCGTACATTTTCTGCGGAATTATTTTGATAACTTCTTCTTCTTTTATCGACCGTAAGTCCGGGGCTCATTGGTACAACATACATGAACATTTATATCACAATACATTATTTCCATTACAATAGACAAAGTCATGTTACACGGAGATCAATTTGGTGCGAATATCTAAGGCTTTAAATATAAATTTTGCTAAAGACCGCAACATGCGGGGTTTCTCTGTTGAGAGGAGTTCACATAATTTAAACATAGACGGACGTAGGGTATAATACGGCTTAATGAGTTGTAAAGATATAGCATCACTTAAATCACGATTTTTAAAAAAACATTGTCAGTAATCCGCATTTATATTGTGATCGATAATTAGATAACCAAACTAAAGTATATAATGAAACAAAAATGGTATTGAACAGGTAGAAAAAATATTAACAAATACAGGGTCTGTAATCATATAATTCACACAATCGAGGTTTTGATCGCCTTCGACACTAATTCAAGTATTTTGAAATCGATAAGTGATTCGGACAACTAACATCAAATTCCTGTCATCGGAAATTACCCGGAAATATATTACAACAACCGAGATACACGATTTACTTGGTGTACTAAACAGCGGTTATCCCAGAAGGAGAAAAAAACATAGCTGCATATAATGATTATCAGGAGACACGGTTTGATTTTTTGTTAACCTGATATACCGCATGATAAATTCCGGCTTGAGACACGATAGGGAAATGTGTCAGAGAGGGATCCTTGAATTCAAATTTTAATATGACAGATAATTAAATCGTAGCTGAAGCGTGATAGACCCAAATGTTTCACAGGTTCACTAAATGAAGCAAATATTTATGAATTTGTTATATAAATCCCTGCATTTATCTTGAAAAATCAGACAAACTGTTGAGTTTTGCCGAATAGATGGGCCAATGAAAAAACTATAATTGACGCGCAACTCGCACTAAAGGGGTAATTTTTCCGGTTCTACATGTATATCTCAAGAAATAGCCCGAGTCCTTCATAAACATAGCGAATATACTTACGTTTTCAGGACAGTTTAAACATCAAAGGAAACCTCTGTGGTCAAGTGTATACATGCCAAGAGCTTCCTCTGTTGTTACCGTCAGGATCCCGTTTGACATATTGTTATAAGTTGTCACTCGGATTCACTTCACCGTTCTCAAGACCATTGCGTCGGCTGTCATAATGATTTGATGAAATTATCCTACGCGTCATTTTCAATGGAAACCAGCGGAATCCAGATATGTAGATTTTCTTGAGCCAATGGCGTTAAAGTAGACCTACTCCCCAAAATCAACGCTATGAAACACTCCACATTTGAGTGACACTCCAGTTATTCAAAGAAGGGAACTGTGCAAATCAGCCCTTGTTTAACCCTTTGAACTTTCAACTTGATTTGGAAACAATCACCAGATCTACACATCGGGATGCTACTGCTCTATATCATTATCATACGTTTTCTTGACAATGATGACAGAGACAGTAAGTTATTAAGTTACACCCCCCCCCC
>JAVFBW010131729.1:0-13728 GCA_034783835.1 Mopalia ciliata
CTATAGTAGTGGTGGACAATAAGATTAATGTCTATAAAAAAACTACAGTGCCAGAAGTCTAAAAAATTCTCTACTTTGGCACACAGGTAAACTTCAGCTGAAAGAATTTTGATTGAGGTTTAACACATTAACATTATTTCACTCACATGACCGCGTTTCAATGGGTGGAGGAAACTGCCCTCGACATGAAATTTATGTTGCCTCTTAGCTTTGAGGGCAACAGAAAGCTTCCTTGTAAGCCTCCGCCGCGCTAACAAAAAAACCCCAACACAATTTGTATAAAATAAACATAAAACAAATTAAAAACAACAAACACAAGAACTGATCAAATTGAGTATTATTGATTTTTATTTCCCGGACAGTAGTTAATTGTCCCACCCCACCCCCTCCCTGACCCATCCCACAAAACATCTAAAATTTGTCTGCCTAAAGCAAAACCTTTTGATACAATAGAACAGTTTAAAAAAGGCTTAACTGTCATTTCATTCACACAATCTCTCTCTCTTTTTATTTAATTTGTCCACCCTTTCTCTTAAACAATAGGCCATTCCTGATGATGTTTATTGGACAGGACCTCTTAGTAAGTATTTATTTCTCAGCACAGAGAGGTGATTACTAGACAGCTGCTGAATGACAGAGTAGATCAGCTCTCAAAAGACATGTACACATGATATGGATAATTGTGGGGTTCATTTTGCTTAAATTAGACCCAGGTTAAGGCATGTTAGGGCACTAGGCTACAGGTAATGATAGGCCCCAAATTACAGGTGTGATGAGGTCTCAAACTACAAGTCGATACCATGAGGCCCCAAGCTACAGGTACTTAGACGCCCCGAGATAGAGGTAATGAGAGGCCCCAAAATACAGGTGAAATGAGGCCCTAAGCTACAAGTACATCAAGGCCCCAGGCTACAAGTACTTAGAAACACCAAGCTCCAGGTAAAATGAGCTACCGATCCAGATGTATCAGGAGGCCCCTTGGCTACAGATAATGTGGTGCCTTTAGAAATAGTACTTTTTACTTTCACAATTGAACATTTTTCACTTAAATGCAATCTCTGGGAGTTTTTGAATGGCTAAAACCACAGAGGTAAATGCAGCTCAACTGCCTTAACCTGATAATAATTTAAGCATATGAAATAGACATACAGGATGAAAAATAGGTAGACAGCATTGAAGGTTTTGTTTTGTTAAAATAAGGTCAATTTTGAATAAACAGTGATAAAATAAATGTATGCACAATTATAAATCCTAGCTCAAGTGCATTGGCGTGGATTGTCTGAGCTCACCTGTAATTAGTAACCATTGACATTGATGTATACCTGACTTAGTAATGGCTTTTAACCTAAAAGTTTGTTCTAATGAAGGGAGTATGGTCATCAAACAGATAATACACAGCTGATAAACCATTTCAAACTCTTCAACATATACTCTTAATTTAATGGTTTTTTATCAAACAGATAATTTAAAACTCTTACATTAAATTTCTTTCTTAATTATTTTTCTCTTAATTAGACCAATATTATTACATGTACATCAATTGACATTTTCTTAAGTTGTGCTCACAAAACTGTCCACCACAAACAATTAACAAAGGCTACCACCATCACTCCAAGAATTTCATCTCAACTTTCTTTTCTATTGCCATTAAATTTAAAAATAAACAAATTATTTTCAAATAAAATGCCATGATCTTAAACTGCCTGGCTAAGTTGTTACATTAATTAATTTTAAAATTAAAAAATATTTGTTTTAAAGAGAGGTTTTTGTTGAGTAACAAACTATATACGTGTATGGCAATGAATAGAAATTTGTACAAACGAGAACTTGAAAAATTGTAAAATCTTAAACTTTAAAAAAATAATTTTTGACTGATTTGTTTCATTTCCTGCAGATTTTTTGTTTGAGTCATGTAAACAAAGTGATTTTTGGACTTGTCCTTTAAACTTCTTTTTTTTTTTGCATCAGAGAGTAGTCAATTCAATTGGGATATTTGTACATTTTTTTTATAAAATATTTTTTACACACATAAAATTAACAAAATTTTTTTTTTCCAAAAGTATCTGTTAAACTTCAAGACTTGATGTAAGTTTGTACTCTTTTTTTTTTTCACCGGGCTTGATAAATACAACATGAAGTCCAGAGTTCTCGGTATACTATAGGTTTTTAAATCAAAAGCTGATAAAAACGGGCAGTCAGTATTGGTTCCTTGCAGGCATTTAGTAACAAAATCTGAGGGATTTGTATTGGTAGTGAACACTGTCATCTGTAATTATTTAGTGCTTTACCTATTTCATACCCCCAAAAGATTCTCAGCTGGAGAAATATCTGAATAACTATTATACCCATTTTAAAGAAAAAATAAGTCCCATTCAAAATTAGGAATAAAAAGTTAAGAAACTGTTTTACAAAGCATGAATCATTAAAACTCCAAAGAGGGCGGAAAATGAAATAAACTTATTTCTAAAGGAGAATAAAAAAAAGGATGGTGCATGGAATTTAAACAAAGTTCTAAAAGAGACAAAATAGGAACAAATGGAAACAATCAACAATTTAGTTCAGAATTCTCAGAAACACAGGTTTGTTTAAAATGACTGAAAGTTCAATGATAAGAGCATGAAGGAGATTAACAGACAGTGACTAAAACATATTTGATTTAAAAGAAAATATATTTACAAGAAAACACACCGGGCCTTATAATGAATAAATCGAGGTAGCAAGAAAAACATTTGTCAAATAAACAATCACAGAAAGTCACAGAAATAGCCAAGAATGTATTTTTTATTTTTTTTTTAATGTTTAAGTTGAAACTGGAATTGAATACTGAATAATTTTACTGAATACTAAAATAAAACAAAATTCAGATATCCAATATATATTTTTTAATTATCATTCTTTTTCAAAGTTTCAAATTTTAACATTATTTTTGCAAGTAGTGATATTGGAGAAAATACGCAGCCTTTTTTTTCACGGGTTAATTGTTTTTGTTGGATTACCTTTACTTTTTGTGAACTATTTCTGGGACGTCCCGCTAACACCCAGGTCCCTATAACTAAGCATTAAACTGTGTGCTCACCACATAAACAGGCAGTCACAGTTATTTATATATGTTTTATATATATTTAATATATATATATATATATAAATATATTTACTAAATTCTACTTATGGCACGACACAAACAAGTTCCTCTTCTTATCATTAAATAGCACAAGGATTATAGTTAGGAGAAAATTAAATTCTGTATATCAGTTTATGTTAGCACTATGGACAAAATATCTATGGCACAAAGGTTAGCCAACCAATCAAACAGCTTCTCCCAAGTAAAAATATAATCCAATGAAAACAACCAATTTATAAACTGCATTTACAAAGGTATTGGAAATTAAAAGGAGGCTAACAACTCAGACTAAATTTGGAGATAAAATGCAGCTCAAAAACTCTGCAGTTTACTTTTAAATCTTTTTAAAAGTTACAACTTACATTTTGAAAAAAGCCTAAAAGTTTCTTAAATTCCCTTACACCTAGCCCAATAACTTCAAAAGAACAATTTAAATTTTCTTTGAAATCCTTAAATTTTTTAAAAAAATGTCACAACATTTTCCACACGTAACTTTGAACTCCGTTTTTTGAATAAATTTAATAAAATATCTTATTCTCTGTTACTTGTATCCGCATTACAAAATCTTTATATTAAAAATTATCCAACAAATTGACAACAACAACATCTACATACATACAATTGGAAGCCATTTTTTAACCATTGATTCTTTGGAGAGTTACGTTCATAACTATTTCAATTCAATTTTTAAAAAACTAATAAATTAAAAAATAGGAATTGGATACCAAAAAGCAGTTGAAGAGAAATTCATAGAATTCAGGTAGACAGTATTTTTAGGCATTTGTTCAAAATAATTGTTGCCATCACAATCAAGATTTCTAGAGACATTATAAAAAAGTTGATATGAACTACCTTGCAGACACAACAGCTTTAGAGCTTGTTGTCATGACAACTAATATAACCATGGTAACACAACACCATTACATCTTGTTGCAATGATTTATATTACCATGGTAACACTATCTTCAACAGTTGATGTACTGGCAGTTCATATTACCATGGGAATATGACAGCTTTAACAAGCTTACTCGTTGCTATGGTAATTAATATCAAAGGAGGCAACAATAGCATTGTCAACAAACATTACAAAACGTGTCAGTCAGGACAGATCTCGCATGAATTTCAAACCTTCAAAGCAGATTAAAAATTTTACAAAGACTGAAAGTATTAGGCCTACACTTGTAACAAATATCTTCAGCTAAAATAGTTTTGTGGCTCTCTGTGTATTTCTCTGCAGCTGATCTACAATGGAACCAAATATCCATTTAACATGTCCCAGGGAAATAATCATTAAATTCATAAATAACTCACAATCAGTTAGTAAATAAAATATAAGTTAGGTGGAGGAGAGAGTCCCTTTGAGGTATTCTTATTTAACAATATCAGTGTGAATTCCTCCCAATTCTTCAATACTGATTCACTGTTTTGGTATTTTTACAATCCGTTTTACATACCCATAGTGAAACAAACTGTATGAATAACAGTCTGTATGAGCATAAATTCCAGAAATACTTCCACAGCAAGCCATTGTTTTGGACATTCCACCTACCTATAGGGATATATCCTATTAACTCTATTATCATGGAATATCTGTCGGCCAACAGTAACGCAGAAATTTACTGTTTTGTGAATTGGATAACATTGTTTTGTTTTCAATTACACTCTTCTAAGGAATTCAAACAAAAACATATAGCAGCGAAAGCAAAATTAAACAATTGCTTTCTAAAAATCAAACGAATCACTTGATACACAAAATTTCAACATAAATTAATTTCAAATGATCTTTTGACTAAAAAAAAAAAAAAAATGCTGATCTTTCAAGAGAAAGTTTTAATAAGACATAAATGACTATATATATATATTTTGTAGGACTATATATATATTTTGAAACCAAAGTTTAACTCTGTCATATTGTTAAAGATATTAATTGCAGCCCAACCCTTTTCAACCCCCAAACAAAAATCATACACATATGTATATATATATTTATATATAAACAAAAGAGGTAGACATGACAAACAATTTTCCCACTATTTCTCCACTTCTTGTTGCAATAAACATTCCAATAAAACATTTACCCAAAAAAAAAAAAAAAAAAAAAAAATTTCTTCCAGGTTAAAAGTGGCTTCATCCCAGGGACTTAGCCAGACATCAAAAGTATGGTGGGTAAAATTGTCATTTTACTTCACTTCTAAGTTTATACTGGGTGTCCAAATTTCAAAGTTTCCCAATCTTCTTCATGTTAAAGTTTCTTAACACAGGGTGTCCAAATGAGGCAACAGGTCACTTAAAGGTGTCCAAAGGAAGGCTGGACACCCCTCTGCCTAAACCCTTGTGATTCAGTTATTTCTTTGCTTTGGTGATCGATATAATAAATAACAAGGGACTGAGTTAACAAAACACAGTCCACTAATGAACATGGTGTCTATAGTTAACTCAATGTTATCGTTTAGTACCAAGAACTGTTGGTTATTTTATTGTCATTCAACCTTTAAGATGTGCAACCTGCATGACTGTATCATTCAGAAAACGTTCAGCTAAAAGCTTTCAACATGGTCTCCTTTTGAAACGCACTTTCTCGAGTTAATTGAAAGGTGAAAACACCCAAGGGTGCTTTGTTTCCCATGAAGGGCATAAAAAAATGGCCTTTTTTTGAGTACATGTTTTTATATAGAAGGTTTATTGTCCAAAACCAAACAGACTTTCTCAAAATTTCTGTAATTTTCAGGACATTTTTAAACAAAAATCCTGATTTCAAGAGCTTTGATGACTTAACACATACACACACATTTGTAAATTTTCATTTTCTTTCCTTTACATAATTCTTAACAATGGACTCCTAATTTTGTTTTAAAAATGGACAACTTCAGCTCTGGGCGCATCATTGGAACACATGGTATCTCTCTATATATAGACTGCTATAGAGTTACCATGCAACAAAACACTGCTGAGTTGTGTTCTCACCAAGCCGTATCTGCTGGATTTCTATTGGCAGCATACACCCAAAATCATGGGAACCCCAGCCTAATAGCTACACTCTATCGCACAACACCACGTGTATATTTGTTATGATAGTTCTTTTCAAATAACTTCAGACTCAACCATTTGATTTAAACCATCGCTTTCTTACCTTTATGCCTTGCATGAAGCCCATCTGCATTGAAAAGCTTAATGTGACTTGATCGTTACAAAATGAGACACAAAGAAATGGTACCACTGAATTTGGATATTATTAAAATGGGCTTGGTCAACTCTGATAACACTAGAGGTTTCTGATGTGCCAAAGTTAATACTAGTATGTCTTTACCTTGGTCAACTCTGATAACACTAGAGGTTTCTGATGTGCCAAGGTTAATACTAGTATGTCTTAACCTTGGTCAACTCTGATAACACTAGAGAATTCTGATGTGCCAAAGTTAATACTAGTATGTCTTTACCTTGGCTCGCTAAGATGCTTAGGGTGTTGCTCTATTATTCATTATTAGACAGAAAGCGGAAAATAAACATTTTATTTAAAGGAAAGAATTGAAAAAATGTACTTTTCACATTACCTGCAACTATAGACAACTATGACATTTATAAAAATTCTTGGTAATAAATTGCTACTTTTTTAACAGGCTAAAGCTATTCATATTTCTGCAAATCATTGCCAAAGTTATTAATCAAAAGGGCTGATAATGAAAATGAAATTAAACAGAACAAAAAAAACATCTAAAAACTGAATTAAATTGTAACACTGTCTGGCCAACAGTTAGGCCTACATAATAAAGAAAGGACATGCTTGCTAAAATTTCATGACAAACAGACCCAATGGTTGCTCCTGAAATGGGCTGCTATGGAGAAAAAAGCTGTGTGAACATTGTTCAAATGCTGAAGGCAAAAAGCTATCCTTTAAACTTTCCCCTTATGGAAATTTCTCACTGTATTAAAAAAAAACTAAATCCATACCAGGTAAACCCCACAATGGCTCAACATATAGGGATATGGGTGGAGTCTATTTTCATATTTGGAAAGCCTATAGCCATATTTGGACATAGGCGGAGTCTCTGAGCTGCCAATATGAGGTAAAATAGAAGTTAAGGCCCTTTGTTTTTTAATAAAATTGTAATAAATTACATTGAATACTGTCATGAATTTTTTGATTTTGTATAAAAAAATTTCTTCATGAAAATCAACTGGTATTGCACATAATTTAACATAACTACATGAACTTTCAAGAAAAAATTTTTTTCCTGTTAAATTTCTCTCCAATTGATTGCATATAAATTTCTCCTCCACTTATGTTAAATTAGTATGCCTTGCACCAAATGCCCAAGAAAACTACAGTGAAATTTTCAAGTAATAAAGTCAAACGAAAAATATCATTTTTGTCATTAATAAACATCCAAGGCCAATTTTTAACAGAAATGAAAACCAATGCTTTTAAAACATTCTTGAACACAACTGAAAGGGGAAACTGGATGCTGTTTTATCTGTATTTGCTTCCTTCAGAGCTTTTTGCAACAACTGTATCTTTCTGGTTGCTCTGTAACAATTGTTTCCCTTTTAATCTCCTCTGCAACATCTATATCCAAACATAATTCTGTTATATCAGGAACATTTGTAACATGTTGAAACAAACTTTACATTGTATTTAAATCAGTCACAAGTAACACATTTGAAAACAGTTATAACAGAAATAGCACTTTAGAACCAGGACATTTCAATCCCTTTGCAGCACTTTTAGTTAAATGTAGAGTAGGAAAGTTTAATTATATCTTATTGTAGCACTATCCTCTTAATTTTTAAGATTTTCAAATTTAGAATTGCCATTTTATGGGAAGGAGGGCATCCTTCTCAAGAAACCCTTAAAACTCAAATAAAAGCACTATAAGAAACCTGTAAACAAAGATTGATCATCATCATAAAGCAGTCCACTTAATTAAGGGGAAATTCATCTTAAATGTAACTTTTCTACAAAACAGTAATTTACAGGCTATCCAAAAATCATAAGAATTTTTTTTAATTAAAAGACAATGTTGTAAACTGTTAAAACAAAAGGACACCTTTTTATATTTGTTTTGGAGATGTAAAAAAAAAAGTTTTATTTAAAAATATACCATTTATTTTAGTTATCATTTATTTCAGCTGCTGTGTGCTCAGATCTTGACTTAAAAGTAATGTGTAAATATTTTTGTTACATTCAGATCAGAAAATTCTCTACTTGTAGGAATTTTAAAAGAAAATGATCAGGTAAATATTGACTGAAATCAGCTGCCAAATATTTGTTAAGTATTGTTTGTTTTGTAGCACATTTTTTATACATTTATCATCTTACTAAAACCTAAAGAATTAGAATGTGTGTGCATGGTAGTCATAGAAACCATTAATAACAACAACGACAAAAAAGAGAAAACATACTGTCTCATAACACTCATTGCCAATGAAAATTTACGATATTTCACCGCTATTTTCCCAAACCATTGAAATGCAGTCATTTTTACAGTTTTCACCTGCAAGAATACACTTGATCCCCTACTACATGACATGCTGTGAAGATTATCACCTTGACTCCTGTTACCACTTCACAACGAAAATTATTTAATTCACCTCAGTATGGCAATTTCAACTTTGCCATTCAAATGCTACAGCAATTTCTGCACTGTATTTTTGTACCCGTTCAAAGTTCAGATCCGATTTTCAAAATTGTTATAAATCCACAAGAATAAAAACACACTTTTTTTTATCCCTGGAAACATCGATTTCTATAAAATAAAAAAAGGACACTCAGCTTACGTTGCTGTCTTGTAGCGTTTTACATACGCTTACCCCCCAAAAAATGAAAAGAAAAAAAAAAACACAAAAAAATTGTCAGTTCAACCTGAGGTGATGAAGTTATAGGAGAGTTATCTCCCCTCACTCCCCTCTCTATTGTCTTTCAGAGAGGAGGGGAGAAATGACTGTTGATTTAATTCAATTTTAGTTGAATTTTTTAAAAATTATACTCTCACATACTGGCCTTCAGTCTGTTCAGTAAGGACCCGATTTAATTTATCATCGCTTTCTGTAGTGTCGTCGTTATGATGAATAATGACGTCACTGTCTGCCATTGATTTGTGGAGGTGCCTTGGTTGCGAGGAAATTTGTTGGTTGGCGGATTGTGGCTCCGCTTCAGAGGTGTTGCCGTGGTGACTGGCCCCGCCTAAATCTCTCGAGGAGAACTCGCTTGTATTGAGGTGTTGGCTGTCTGCAGACAGAAGAGGTGTCTGCTTTATGACGGGCTGTGCCAGAGGTAGATTGGTTGAAGAGGTTACAGAGGCGTTGCTTGGGGCATTGCTGTGGCCAGTGCTGCCTTCAGAGAGGGGAGGGTGTGTGGGCGGAGCCTGGTTAGTGATAGACACCTCCCCTGGCCCGCCCTTTTCTATAAGTCTATACTGAGTCTGAGTTGACTGAGGGTGTGATAGAGGTATTTTTGGCTGATCTGCTGATTTCCCTGATGTCTGGTCTGACCTTGATTGACAGGCCGTTAGCTCCTCCCCCTCCTCCTCATGCCCTGCCCCTTTATTCCCTGAAATGGCCATTGCAGTTACGGCACTACCCTGACTTGTGGGCGTCGGCGTTCCTATCCCCTCGGGGTCAGCACTTTGTGGCTGGGGATCTAAGTGCTCCGACTGATCCGCGGTTTTTAAGCGACTTGCCATAACGCGGCTTTGACCCGTGTCAGCTTTTGTGTTGCCCGTAACAAGGGGCGTGGATGAATCATCCATGTCACCATCATCAGGAAGCTCTGACAGATCTAAATTGCTATGGTCTATATCTTCCAGGGAATTCCCCAGCTGATTGCCCACAGCTCTCTGATCTTCAGTCTCCACCATTTTGGACAAGAGGGGCTGTAGCAATCTCTGAAATAAAAACAAGGAAAATATTAATCATTTATCCATACATTTGTCATCTAGTTATTGTATCCACAACTGGCATGAATAATGAAAAAATAACACAATATTGTCCATAATGTTTTGTGCAAATTGGGGAATCAAAAGTCATTCCCATCCATTGTATGGTCAGGAGGAATAAAATAAGCAAATCAATCAAATGTTTTTTTAAGCAACTGTGTTCACAAATATTTGTTTGTTTGATTGGGGTTTTACATTGTACTCAAAGGTATTTCACTTATATGACGACTGATTGCCCACTTCACACTTTTCATTGCCTAATTACGATGGAAAACTGGGAAGAAACCTCATGAAAACCACCCCCCTGATTGCCGGAGCCACATCGTGTGACTCACTCATATAACCGAGGGTTGGCAGACAAGACTCGATCCTAGGCTTAGAAAGTGCTCTCGCTTAGCACAAAGCCACAGCTGTGGGCCAACATTGTACTCAAGGGTATTTCACTTATATGACAATGGATTGACCGCTTCACACTATTCCTTGCCTAATTACGGTGGAAAACCAAAAGGGAAACCTGGAAAGAAGACTCCTGTGATTTTACAGAACCCCATCATGTGACTCACTCCTATACCAATCGATCCATCACAATACATCGAAGTAGGATGAGTAAGTGCTAACCACTAAGCCACTGCAGTGGGCCAGATACTTTTGTGACAGACGGAATGATGAAGGAACAGTATTGTTTTAAACTCTATCAACCACCATAGTAGTAGTGATGGAGAAAATAATACTGTGTAATGTTAGAAAATACATCTAGTCCTTTAACCCAGAGGTTTGGTCAGCTCTATTGCATTGTATATTGTTTTTATTATAAATGTATCAGTATTAACAACCAAGGTATCTGAGAATAAAAATATCAAACATAATTTGTATTCTAAACAAAAATGAACAAACCAAGCCGGTTCACTGCTAATACTTATTGTGAAAAACTATGCTGACAAAGCAGGTGAAATTATATTTTGATACACATCTTAGAGCCAGGCAATGGTGCTGATTCTGATATTGGTTTGTGTAAATTGGTGGAAAACAAACCTTGACTGTGGCAGGTCATTCATTGATTGGTGTTTTATGCCATACTCGAGGAGATTTCACTTACATGATCTCCGTGTTATATGCCATACTTGAGGAGATTTCAGTCTCCTCCGTGTCTTTCAACAATTCGCGACCTTAGATTTACAGGGTTCTAACTAACATTTTGGTCGTTTGAGAAAATCGCTTGCAAAGTTCAATTGCCATTTGTGTGCACCTAACTGTAATATAAGCTGAAATCTTATTGGTCTTCCAAAACTTCCTTCCTAGCTAAGCCCAAGCCTCATTGATGGAAAAGTGCAGATATAACCCTGTTATTTTGAAGAAGGTGCCCACTAGTGAATTGGAAATTTGCAATTCTGTTGTGGACATAACACCTACGAATTTTACATAATATTCTCCTGCTAGTAGATAGACCTTAGTAATCCCAATATTAATCACTATCAAACTCATTTTTGATCAAAATGTTAGTTAAAACCCTGTAATTCTAAGGTTGCGAATTATTGACACTAACACATCCATAAAATGTTAAATGTTTGGGTTCTTTGGGAAAGTAAGCCTCCCTGCTTGTTCCAACATTTGCGTAGTTATAAGCCTACCTTAACTTTTTAAAGATTGTTTAACCTTTCTAAGCCTGGAAAAAAGTGTTTAAAGATTTACCAAGCCTAAAATATTTTCAAGCATGGCTAAAGTTTTTCAAAACTAAGCCACAGTTAAAAAAAAACGATTTTCCAGCCTTTGAGTATATTCAAGCCAAGCCAAAGTTTTTAAAGTCTTTCAAACCTTCTAATATTTTCAAGCCTAGCTAAAATTATTAAAGACTGTCCAACATTTGCATACTTTTAAGCTCGAAAGAAGTTTTTTCAGATTCACCAGTGTTCCAATATTTTAAAGTCCAGCTAAAGTATTTTAAGACTTTCCAACATATTAATATTTTCGAGCTTAAGGGATTTATCTTCAATGCTCTATGAGTATTTAACTGTATATAGGCAAAGAGGCCATTGAAACTCACCTCTTCGTCTTGTGTTCTACCATTTTTGTGCATGTGTCCATTATGAGTGGGTATTGTGATCCCATTTTTATAGCCACCTGGTTGTAGGACCAAATTACCGCCTCCCTGTAAATAGTTACATATTCAACGATTCATCGACATGATCATTGATTCCAACATTCAAGGGGTAATGTACTTTGGAATCAAAATTTGTGATTGGATTTGATCATTGATTCCAAGAATCAAGGGGTACAAAGATTTGGGAAAGTTTGTAACCCTTTTAAGAGAGTTAAAATTTGATAAATCTACTTCATTGCAAGTGTACTGTCTGAGTTACACTGCATTGCAGAATGCCTCCCCCACCACATTATAAAATTAATTTTACTGGTACCTTTAATTTCTTATTGACTTCTTCCTCTCGCCATCAGCATATCCCATCATGCAATAGATGGCCCCTTACCCTTCATTAACTTCCATATTCCATATTTAACATTTATATTCAACTAACACTTTAGTCAATATTTACAGTTTTTTTCAATCAATAAGCTTATCACATTCCTGGAATATAAATAATAGATAACTTATTTATAACTTATTGAACACTCGTCTTAGTGTTACCTAAATTTACACATATGCCGTCTTATTGAACTACTTAACTCTATTTGACCTTTTCATTAATCATCATATATATATTTTAGATGGTTGTTTTTTGTTTTTACCTTAGCATCCGCATGAGAATTTTCTTGGAGTGTAGGCAGCATACTGACATAGGTATCCATCTCCACAGAATCCCGAGGGATTGGGGCGTGCCCATTGGCCTGGTGCCCGTTACTACTGATCGCACCATTACCTATGTAAGTTTGGGGGTGATGATTAGCCTCCCCAGGTACAAATGTTTGTTGACTACCTCTACAACACCTGGGAACAAACAGAAGAAGACGCAGACCTTTATAGCCTGTAGGAAATTTATATGTAAAAAGGTACAATTTAAGCAGTACTTTCTGACCACCATGTGCACTGCATGCATACTTGTCTTCTTCGATAAATTTCATTGAGCATTTTATGTTGCTTTCTTGTTATTTTAGCCTTTATATGGATTCAGAATAGGGTATTCCAACGTATTTAAAACGTTTCCACATGTTTGTCGAATTTGTATATATAGCAAACATTATGTTCACAAAATACCTTAAACTGTACAAGGTACAGGCAGGTCTGAAAATGAAACAGAACTACTGGCTGTATAATAAAGGGATTTAACGGATTTGTTTATCTGTGTAATAGGTATGTAGATACATAATATAGAAAGGGCAATTCAGCACAGGTTTACCATGACATAATAAGGAAAGGTTGTTCTTGATCAAAGTATAGTAGAGCAGGGAAATTGTTGTTTGATTGGGGTTAACTCCATACTTAAAGTTATTTCACTCACACCACAGCTCGCCAGACCAATGGGTGAAAGAAACCACCCCCAGCATCACAGGCAATAAGCAAAAACACCACAGCACAATACAAAGACTTTACAAACATTTTGGCTTCCTGCTCCTCTTTAGCTCAGGACAAATACAGGACACTCACAGGACAATACAAAGACTTTACAAACATTTTGGCTTCCTGCTCCTCTTTAGCTCAGGACAAATACAGGACACTCACAGGAC
>JAVFBW010131740.1:0-13726 GCA_034783835.1 Mopalia ciliata
CAGAAACCTCCACTCAATTACTTCACATTAATACCAAATACTCCACCAAAAACAAATTTCCAGGACCACAACAAATACAACAAGACAACAGACTCATTTCTTAAAGACCTAATTCTAAGGCGACAAAACGGAAGTAAATAATGGTGGTATTATGACTCACAGGCCTACCAAATTTTTTCAAATTTTATGAAATTTAGTCTGAGAATTCCTTGGCCATATACCACAACATATCCAGAGTGGTTTATCTCTGCTTGCACATAGACTGGTTTTAGGGCGTGCACACTCTCCCCGCCCCCTTTCCAAAAGTGAGCGGTTGAACATGTTAACTTGGAATATTCAAGGTCCAGAGGGCCCCTTACCTTCACAGATAACGAATCCATAGCCCATTTCTTTGAGAGACAGTTCATTTACCTGCAATTCAAATAGAAACGATGTATAATAAAATACGTTTTTATATTTTTGGGAGAATTTTGACAATTTTAACCTGTTCAGAGCACTATTGAAGCTATTAAAAGGCCCAGAACTCTGAAATGAAAAACCAAAACTTGTCAAATTTTATTAAAAGTAAAAGTGCATTTACTTAGCTTAAAGTATCCTCAACACTAGATATTTCTGTGAAATAATTTTACTTCAAGAGACTTACCTATTTGGGTAGGGGGCTTGGGTGAAAATGCAAAATTTGTCAATTCACAGCCACAAGGGAAATAAATCACACATGGCCTACATGTAAGTAGATCAAAAGATCCAGCATCCTAGCTGATGAAGTATGATCCAAAGATACTCCTGGAACAAACAAATGTAATGGAAATCAATTTTTAGTCGCCCACTCATGGGTATTATTGCACTACCCACCCGTAGCATTATTTTGGACCCTCGGCCCTACACACCAGTACTATTCTCCCTCTCTGTGCATATTAGAAGCCAGTTAAGCCCTTTAACAAGAATGATTTGTATGCTCTTGTATCACGAAGACAATACATACAAGAAGCAAATACAGGAAGTACAATGGTATAAGATAAATTGAGTATGAAAATAGGAATGAGATTGATAGACATAGAGAACATGGTGAATATGTTGAACAGTGTATTACAAGAACATTCAGAGAATGGTGAAAACTGCGAGAATCCTCATTTTGACATAAACTCAAGGGTCAAGGGTTAAGGTTATGGTTTGGGAAATGGTTAGGGTTAAAACCTAGCCCTAACTGGCTAACCCTAACCCTAACTTTACAGTGAATACCTAGCAAACATAAGGGCTGTATTACCTAAGCTACCAGAGGCAACAATCTGTTGTTATGAAAAAAACTACACAAATCATAGAAGGCAGTCCTTGGTGAGTCAGAGTGGTGTAACTAACAACTGGGGGCAATGCTCAATGTGCCTCTCTGTATATAAGATTGCATAGCTTGGTTACAAGATGTTTTGAAGATGAAATTAAGTGAACAGGCCCTGGTCAGCTTGAAGTTGAACACAGACAAACAAAAGTGCAAAGTGATTAACTCAAACTGCTCATAGAGTGATTCCTTGTCGAAGAATGTAAATGTTGCCGGACAATTAATGTGACATGCTTTACCAACAATTCACAGGCTAAATAATGACCTTGAGCTGTCTATACAACAAAAAATGGCAACAGGGGGAGCTTCCTAGGACCAAATGACATCGCACCAAATGCAGAGAGGGACTGATTTCTAGAGAAAATATGACACACAAGCTTCTTCCTAAAACAGGACCCTGGAAAATGCTGCCAATGGAAAGAGACCATCTAAACTAGTAAAATGAGCCCCCTCATGAAAATAATTATTATATTAAAGTCCAACTGGCTGATATTATTAATCAAAATCAAACCTATTCTCTATAATGCTCTACATTGAAGAGAAAATGATTTGTCCCTATATACAATCCATAGAAATCAGTGTTTGGCAGTATTTCTTATTTTCATTTAAATGTTAACATAGGGGTTGGGTGGGGTGGGGGAGGGAAGATACTTACAAGGTTTGTTTATTAAATGAAATAACTAGGGAGTGGCCCATGACCCTGACATGCAGCCTGACCTCTGAACACCTGACCATTGTGATAGATAAACTACAGCTTCAGGATCCAGGGTCGGGTGGTCAAATTTTATATATGTTGGCTGGTGACACATGGAGCCTGGGATCCAGGTTAAAACACCTGTGTTTAACATGTATGCAACTCGATGAGCATGTTTAAGTTTGTACCAGCCTGAGAGAGGGTCCTTGTAGCTGTTTATACAGTATGTACGGTTCTTTATCGCAGACCCCTCCCAAGCGACAACATTCCTTTTCACCGAGGACAGACTAAATAGTCAGTCTAAAATAGTAAAATAATTGAACATTTTCACATAATATCAGAAATAGGTCTACACAGCATGTGAATTTATCAACAGGATGGTACAAAGAAATGAATATTTTGAGCGAAAACAAATGACCTGCTACTGTTTCAACTTCATGCATTTACAGAAAATTTTTCAAAAATGAAATTAAAAAAATAAGGAGATCAGTTAAAAAATGTACGTATTTGAAATAAAGTATCTGGTCAGAACTGGTCTCATACAAAAAATTAAAACTATGACAACAAATCTATAGAAGCTATGGAGGAATCAAGTTTTTACATCTAACTGGTAACAAGGCGTAAGACCACCACTAATTTGCCGTAAGCCGTGATGTTAACGTTTGGTCCCACAGCTCCATCCCAAACTTTCGTTGAGCGAAAACCCTTGGCACATACTTTAATCGGTCCTTTTGGATTAAAATCTTGACAGGGGATAGCCATAAAAAAAATTGAGTTACAGAGCCTGGACGGTTCGGGTGTTGTCGAGCTACCTTCAGAATGTAAACAACAGCCGAATCACTCCTCCATCAAATGGTGATAAATACACCAAATGTGACCTATTTAGGCTATAATATTACCCTGGCGAGAAACCTCTGCTCAATTACTTCACATTAATACCAAATACTCCACAAAAACAAATTTCCAGGACCACAAAAAATAAAACAAGACAACACACTTATTTTTTTAAGAACTATATTCGAGGCTAACAAAACGCAAGTAAATAATGGTGGTCTTACGCCATCTTGTCAGTGGTGTTTTAACTTTCCTATGAACGCAGACCGATACGTTCTACTGGAAATTGCTCACGAAAGAATTACATTTGATTTGATGCAGTTGACAATAGAAAACTTAATAAGACACGGTTTCAAAATTGCTCAAATAACCCAGGTTTAAAAGGAGAAAGATTGCCTCGTGGTATAGTTGGTTTATACTCAATTTGATTGGCTGATTTCTGACACTCGTTTCACAAAAATGTCAGCGTCGAAAACTGACCATGAACATTATAGGCTTGTCTACTTCAGAACAAGATATAAAGTAAGGATATCTCTATAATTCAACAACAATATTTTAAGACATTTTTCGGGTGGAGAGATGCATTTGTGCCCCTCTTTTAAAGAATTTATTTAAAGGTACATATATATATATATATCCTTAGTAGACATCACTTGGTCACACTTCAGGATTTAGAACTTTTGACAAATTCCTCTGGTCCAGTTCAACACGAAAAGAGTGCCAATTGTATTTTGTATGCAGTTTTTCCCATTCAGACTTAATATAAAATGACTTACCGATAAAGAACTCAAGATCCTCTGCTGTAGTACATGGGCCCAGTCTAGACACACATATGCACATATACTAGAAAGGTTGACGTGTTACCCTATGGATGTATGTTGACGATCAGGAACCGATTATTACATCATTGGTTTTACGCGAGATAAAGTCTTTTGTCTTCTATGCAAATTAGTAAAGCATTCGTCATTATCGTTGTTGTAATTTGAGGTAGTTTCTACGTCACTGGTTATAACTTGGATTTTAGACAAGGCTTCAACATGGGTATTCGTAGGAGAAACAAGTCCGTTGTCAGGTCATTGATTTTTTTTAACTCCCCCCCCCCCCCACACACAAAAACTGTTCGAGATCGGAACTCGCTTCCACACGTAATCGAACTGCTCAAAATCTTTCTATTTATTTGCATCAGTGTCCTATCACTCCCTTCTGGTTTTATGCAAGTCAACATAATTATTATTATTGACGCGAATTTGACGGTTTACTTTATTTTATTAAGGAAACAAATCGTTTTACCGCATAAATAGGCCATGCATATATATGTCACCTGGTGTTATTGAAGACCAGGAAAAGACAAAATCCAAGGCTGGCTGATGGTTCAAGGCTTTATTAGTGACCTCACAACTGGTTCATTCCAGGCAGTGAATACCTGGGAAAGATACAGAAATAACTGGAGGACATTTCAAGTGGCGTGTAAATGCGCCTTACATCCCAGAAATAAGCGTTAAATAACTAAACTATAAATTACATTCACACACGTTACGCCCACAAACTGTTCCACGCTGCATAGTACAGTACAAAGAAAACAATTAGCGATGAAGGATTATGTTCGAGGATGTCGTGATGCAAGAAGGATGATGAAAAATAATGTATGTTGATGTCGTGATATATCAAGGACGATGAATAGCACCAATGAACAGTAATTAACAACAATATTAACTGTTGTGACACCATCCCCTGCTCTGGAAAATATCGTCTCGATCTTTGCGTTAATTAACACCTACGCGAACGTAGTCTATAAGGTGACCGCGGTGTAAAAGACGGCGCTTACGGTCGCAAAGATGAATTCTCTACACGGGAGAGATCGTTATCACCTTCAGAATCCGAGGACTCGGTCACGGAACTTAACGATTCTTTTGTAAGCCTCGAAGGTGTGCCGTGAACACGTTTAGCAACGGACACTGAAGGGTTAGAGAGAGATTTGAAGGGTAAGAGCATGTTGCAGTGTAAGGTTCTAACCTTACGACTTTCTTCCCGTTTAACCCTATAAACAGGAATATCAGGTTTAGGCTTGGAAATATCATATGACTTTCTCTCCGACCTACGGTTGTTCACTAACACTCTATCACCAGAGGGTAACAATAGATTCCCTGAGTTTAGTATCGTACCTTTTTTTGTACCTACGGGATGTTTTGTCAGATTCCTAAGAGGCGTGCCGATACGTGTAATCTAGTCTTTAACGTAGATCAGAAGCATACACTGTATTGGTGATCATAAGGATCTATCCCTAAGAAGGGGTTTAGTGCTCAGCGTGGATGACGACCAAACATCAAATAAAATGGCGTGTATCCAGTAGAGTCGTGTTTGGTGGAATTATAGGCATGGACAACAGTGGGAACATACGGTTTTCAATCAATCTTTTGGTTATCCGAGAGGGTGCCAAGCATATTAAGCAAGGTCTGGTTAAAGCGCTCGCACATCCCGTTACCTTCTGGATGGAACGGGGTTTTGCGAGACTTGTCGATGCCAGTTGATTTGCAAAGTTCACGGATCACCTCAGACTCAAATTGTTTACCTTGGTCGCTGTGAACACTGCCTGGAAAACCTTAGTGTGCAAAGAAATTGTCGACAAACACTTTGGCGGTCAGACGGGCTGTTTGGTTCTTTGTGGGGATAGCTTGAGCATACCGAGTGAAGTGGTCGGTTATGACCAAAATACTGTTATAGCCACATTTCGATGCCTCAAGAGGCAAATAATCGACACAAACTAAATCCATGGGCTGGGCGGAGTTAACTCGTAGGAGGAAGTCAGTTTTATTTGTGGTGGTTGACTTACGACATATACACCGATGTCTCAATTTAACTTTACGTGTTGTGACATATCTATTCATGTAAGATGTATCTGCAGTTGTTTGTTTGATAGGGGATTAACGTCGCACTCAAGGTTATTTCACTTACATGACGACGGATTGTCCACTTCACAATGTTCCTTGCCTAATGACGGAGGAAAACGGGGAGAAAACCTCGTAAAAACCACCCTCGCGATTGCCGGAGCCACATCGTGTGACTCGATCATATAGCTGGGAGGGTGATGACCTTGTCGTTGATTGGCTGTACCGTATGTATTTCATCTCAATATTCTCAGAAGACACAGGATAATCCTTTGGCTAAATGGGTTTTTCTTCTAACAAAACTAGGTTTAGAACTAAGCCCCTTGTATCTGGATATCTTTTGAATGGTCGTATGGCGTAAAACATTGACAACAAGTTCCACGATACAAAAAAACAGGCCATTAGTAATAACAGATGCCAAGTTAGACTGTCTAGAAGTCTTAAACAGTTAGGTATGTATTTGCCATATATTATCTTTGAGGGTGTAAACTTCTCTAAACGTGACCCTTACATTTCCTCTTTTTGCTGTTTTGATAATGTCTGTCAACCATCGGGTATATGAATGAGTCACAAAAGATGTCACCGGCTGTCATAGGGGTGGTTTTTGTGACGTTATACATGCCATGTAAAAAGATTTTGAGATGTAGGGTGCGTTTTAAAGCCGATTTGTACAATATTATTGGTTTAATATTCATTTCATGTTTGGTTGTTTAAATTTAACTGCCAAGTATTGTTTCTTCTAAGAAACTTGCCTCTTGCCACTACTCCTTGGCACGTTATCTAATACAAACTGAATCACTTATCCACCATCTACCCTTCTGACTACCGTGGCCATTTTCTCTAAAACATTCTAAACAATAATCTACCTTATACAATACTAACTACGATGGTAATGTACTTTTATACATGCTGAATTCCCTATTTTTCCTCTACTCCCTTACAAAAAAATCCTGTAAGAACCTATAGGATTATGGACAAAATACTATAGGGTTTTTCAATGGAATCCTTTGGGATCTTCAAAAATCCTATATGATTTTCAAAAGCCTTTAGAAATTAATAATTATTCTATAGGATTTTTAATTATCCTGTAGGATTTGAGAATTACCCTATGGAATCATATTGGATAAGATGTGTATGTAAGGAACAGCACTGGTTGCGGTGGTCAATCATACTGAATCACTACCGGTGCTCTACTTTCATTAGTATCTACGATAGTATTGTTCTCGTATATACTGTGTCAATTATCAAACTTCTACACTACTGACTACGATGGTCATTTTCTCTTATACACTCTGGACAATAATCCAACTAATCTTATCTAACAATCGCTTTGAATTATTACTAAACGAGTTTATGTCTGTTATGTATTTGATGTCACATTGCTCTTTGCTATTTAGAGTTACGTTTATCCCCATTACTTGACAGAATGTTTTCGGATTACCATAAAAGACAAACGAAACAAACGAAAGCGTAAACGCTCTGGATGACTGTGGTGGTTATATTTTGGAAATATATGTGATTTCAAGGACACAGGAGCTGCAAATAGACTCGCGAGTACCAAATAATACTTAACAAATTCATAATCGAGAATTTGCCGTTAGGCTGTATATGTATATGAATTCTCAGTTATATCAGGACTAGGTCTGCTACGCACATTGGTAGCACATAGGAAGCCAAGAGATAAAATTCTCCATGAAATAAATAAGAGACTTCAGGGAAATCTAAATCCTAAACCTCGGTTAATAGCAGAACGTTTTCGGTTCAATAAAAGAAATAAGCAGCCAGGTGAATCTATAACTGAGCTTAAACAGTTGGCCGAGACTTGTGAATTTGGGGATAGACTGAACGATGATTTAAGGGACAGGTTTATAGTTTGTGGACTTCTGTCAGAACATATTCAGAAACGGTTGCTCACTGAAGCAAACTTGACTCTTCAAATAGCATTAAATATAGCCATATCTATGGAGACCGCTGTTAAGGATTCTGAAGAACTTTTGAGAGGTAGAGAAACCGAGCAAGTTAATAGATTAGGCACATGGCGTGGGGGTGGTTATGGAGGTCGTAACAGTTATAGGCGCGGTAGAGATGGACATGCTCGTCAAAACTCGACAAAACCTCAGTTTATCTCTCAACAACGGAAAAAATATGAAAACTGCTTTAGATGTCATGGAAAACATAGCTCAGGTAGTTGTAAATTTAAAAATGTCACATGTCATGCCTGTGGAAATGTAGGACATATAAGGGTGGCTTGTCAAAAGACAAAAAATAGAGGTAATTCTATGGAAGAATATCACGACTATGATGAATCAGAGAGATATTAAATGTATGGTACCATTGGGAGTCTTGGTATCCATAGCTTAAAAAGAAATGATGTCGTCAACGTTAATGTGACCTTTGAGGGTCTGCTGTTTCTGTGATTAGTTATAAGGATTATGCGTCTAAATTCAATGACATTCCTTTAAATAAAACACATGTCATGTTAGAAACGTACACAAAGGAAATTATCCAACCAATAGGGAAATTATTTCGTCAGGTTGTGTACAAAGGTCAGTGTAAAACTAGACTTGTATGTCATTCGGAAAGGTGGACCTCCACTATTTGGCCGTGATTGGTTGAAAGTCATTCAGTTTTTTTTTTGATGATATTATTGTCACTAGAAGTTGTGATCAGAAACATTTCGAAAATCTAGAGAAAGTGTTAATTCGTCTAGAGGAATATGGGCTAAAGGCCAATAGAGAAAAGTGTGAATTCTTTTGAGATAAGATAGAATACTGTGGTCATGTGATTGATTCAAAGGGACTGCATAAATCAAAATAGAAGGTAAATGCTGTGTTAAATGCACCTACCCCAACAAAAGTTACTCAATTAGTTACTAGATAGTCTAGTAACAGAGCATACTAAACGTTGCAAAAAGAAAATGGCCGTCATATTGCTCTGGTATCGTACAGTTGGTTTTCTGATAGGTTAAGTTTTAAATATATTTTTAAACATTCAATCTAACCCAAACCCTCAAATTAATTTATTTGTAAATAAATACAAAGGTTTTAGGTTCAATGTAATGTTTGAAATATATTTTAAAATGAGCCTATTAGAAAACTAACTATACAATAACCGGACCATATGACGACCATTTTCTTTTTGCAACGTTTAGTATGCTCTGTTACCAGACTATCTAGCCGTGATCGAAGTTCTCGTGAGAAGTCTGGTTTAGCGAGACTAATAAATAAGAGGCTCAAACATAATGTCTATTTGTAGACAAGCACTCCTTTAAACCATTGTTCCAACCCAACCAAAGAATGTGCACTGTTCCACTGATACAGTTTTTACATTTACTGCTCACAAGTTCATGTTTTTGATTGATTGGTTGATTTATTGATTGGTATTTTACAACTTAGTAATTAGGATATTTCACTTATTTGACTGTGATGTATTCCAACAACAACTGATACAAGCACAACCAAGAAGTGAAGCGTTTTCATATTGAAAAGTTAATTTTCCTCCAGTGCTAACTAAAGACAACATTACTACTCTTCAAACACACTGGCGGGCGGTTGGAGGGAGCTTCGTGTTGCCCTGGTGATTTCAGAGCTAAAGGGGATCAGGAAGCCGATCTGTTTGTGGTGTCTGTATCGCGTCCTGTTGTTGTCGTCCTGTATTTGTCCCGTCCTGTTTTTGTTTGTTGCCAGTGGTGTCGAGGGTGGTTTCCTTCAGCCATTGGGCTGGCACGTCGTCCTATAAGTGAAATACCCCTGAGTACGACGTTAAACCCCAATCAAACAAACAAACAAATCAAAGACACTGCTCCTAGTCAGAGGGCTCATGTTTTGTATAAGTGGTTTGTGATTTTGCTGTTCTATTGAATAGCGAACAGTCTGTTTTCTCTCTATTCAAGTGCTTCACATAATACGCAAGTAGCGTAATTCCGAAAAACGATAACTTCATATTAACTCCATTTTTCAGCATTTATTATTCCGTCATCATCTCCTGATGGCATAATAAATGCTAAAATATTGAGTCAAAATGAAGTTATCGCTTTTCTGAATTATACTACTTGTGTTTAATGTTAAACTCTTCAGTGGAACTTACGGTTTCATGTGTTTCATGCTCATCTATTACTAAAACCATGAACATGAAGTAAAATAAAGTCCAAAGCATGACTAAAATGAAGCTTTGTGTGTTCGGAATTACGATAATTGTGTATATTTGTGTATTACACAACATCCTTAATGAAACTACTTGTATCACAGCTATAAACAAGAAAATAATTATATAACTTCTTTGTTGGTATAAATGTGGATAAGGCCGTTTTGTTAAGATAGTGTTACCGGTGTTTAGTCCAAGTAGCTGTCATTTACAATGTCCAATAATATTTCTTTTATTTTAAAGCTGTTATTAGCTGTATTTATTCGGAAGTTAGCATCTGTCAGTTCGCGGTTCGATGTAGACGGCTTCAATTTTTTTCCTTTCTTGGGAACCGAGTGGCAAGTTGACATTGTTTGGATGTCACCCGGTTGTCACAGTGTTTAGGGTAGGCAACAAACCACTCAATTATTGTTAAAATCAATTAGAATACTTCTTGGCGAAAGCCGATATCGGATACATAGGTTTGGTATAGAGCGTTTAAAGTGTTGATGGATAGATTACAAAACACATGACTGACTGACATTGATTTCCCAACAGCAGAATATAGAAGTAAATTGACATGTAAGTTAAGGAAAGACCGGAAACAGAATTCGATGACTTCCCAGAAGACACCTTATCGAACCAACTTTAACGAGGGTTGGGAATAAACGGTAGGAATTTGGCAATTCTCCACTTTAAAAGCCACTGGGTTATAAATGGTATGTCGTAAAGAGATGAATTATCCTGGACTTGATTGTTTGTTCGTTCGATTGTTCGCCCTGTAGTCTCTAGTTTCACATGTTGTACCTCAATACGACTGGTCCCTGAAAGGTGAAAGTATGATATTTCCATAAAACGTTTTTATAATTTGATTTTTTATTCTGTACATAAACGAACACATATGGTAATAAACATATACATTAGGGCGGGAATAAAGTCTTATGAGGCTTTAAAACCTGAAAACACACTGATTTCAATAAATAAGAGATTATATTTTTCCTGTCACTGTCCTTAATTTTCATATGCCAACCTAACTTATTAAAATATCTTTTTCTTTGCACATCAAAATACTTACCTGGGACAGTCATATCCAGTACTATAGCGAGAACAACACCAACTATTATCGGCATTCCTAGAAAAGCTCCGAGAGACTGGTCCAACTCCTTAGATCCTATACATATATGAAAAGAATGAAGAAAATAGCTTTACAAAAGAAAACACCACAATAGCTTTCGTCGAGTTCAGATCCTTAAGCTAAATTCAGGATATTGCAACTTTCAACCCTGATATCAACTATAAGGAATGCAGTTATCTCCCTTACCAGTATTAAACGCCTCTGGATGCTCTTGTATCCAAGAAGGAAAGACGGTTCCACCCATAATCGCTATCCCAAGGACTCCTTGATTTCGTGTTGACCATAAATCCACGTTCCGTAAATTCGAGAGTGCAGCCCCAACAAGAAGAGCGATAGATATAAAAACTGGTCCTGCTAAAACCGGTTTGGGTATAGACACCAATGCTGCACCAAACTTTCCACAAACTCCCATCAGTATTGTAAATAAACCTGCAATCATGAACACTCGTCTACTAGCAACCTGTAAAAGAAAATAAAATCATATGTTTTTAAAATATCTTTAATTAACAAATTACATTGGATGTCTGGTTTTATTTCAAGAAGAATTTACCTATCTGTTTATCTAAAAAATTTCACACAGTGTATAATAATTTTAAACAAAGGTAAACACATTGGTTTCAAGGACAGTTGAATAGTCACGTATGTATGTAGATGTTGGTTTTCTCAATACACACAATTCAGACTCACCTTTGTGATACCTATCATTCCAATTACATTACTAAAGGAGGTTGTGGCGTGTCCGGCCCCCATGGCACCAGATATGAAACTCCCAATACCTTCTACGATGATTCCTCTGTTGATGGCGTGAGACGGTGGCACGGGTACACGGCAGGGAGCCGTTGTCTGGACATAATCACCCACTGACTCGAGTATGCTTCCGAACACAGCGAAACATAGCGTCACAGTATAGGATAACTTGAAGGTAGGAGCCCCAAACTGTCCTGAATATCAAATCCAAAAATTATTTAAGTAACACAGAGTTGCATTGCCTAAAGCTACATGTATGCTGAATACCTAACATCATTAAACAATATTAGCATATGTGAAGGGATCTGTTTGTGATTAAAAATTCCATTGGCTATAAAAAAAAAGTCTAGTAATTAAACCAACATTACCGGGGCAATCCAATAAATCATTGATGAGAACTCCAGATAAAGTCAAACCTGGATAGGGAATGCTGACAATCGGGGCGTCTCGTATATAATCTGCAGCAAAATCTGTCCTCGCCTGATAACTGATGTCATTAGGGTCATCGGTAAACACTCCACATACGGTCAGAATGTAAGATATTAGCCAACCAATAACCACAGCTACCAAAATCTGTTGAATACACATGCATATCGCACAGAATTTTAACTACTTTGAAAAGGCACCAATCCCTGCCTTATGGCAAAATACAAAATAAAAAAAATACCCAAACTGTAAGAATCAAGAACAGCAACAAATCAGCCCACTTCGAAATCTGTACAATAGTAACAAGATGTCGGACACTTTGTGGGGACAATCGTATCATATATATCATTTGCTATTCTCTCCTCAATCAGCTGGTATTAATTTTAACAATCAATTTAATACATATGTATAGTTTTTAATGTAGATAAATGAATTTGTTCTTGTCTCTGCCTGAAATCAAACTGTGGTCTTCGGTTACCAAGACCAGAGTTCTGACTGACTAAGCCATAGAGGCTCACGGCAAAACGACGTCAAGTTTAATCCAAGCAAAGGCTGCTCAATGCTTGGGTATAATGAAATCTTACCGGGAAGAGTCCGAAAAGAGGAAACGGTTGAAAGTGGAATCCGTTTGCTCTACTCCATGTTGGCATCGGAACCATCCATTTGTGGATATACTGAGACAGCAATACGGCCAGGAAAATATTTCTGAAAACCAACTGGGTTATATATTCATATGTCATTTGATTTTTGATTTTAGTTTTGGTCAGAAAGTTAGTAAAAATATACAACCATGATAGTAAGAGGTTAGGGTCATGACCAAACGCCGTTCATAACCAAATTAACAATTTATGTCTATATTTGGGTGAAAGACGAAAAGGTATATTCTTTTTTAAATACCAAAGATCAAAATTATATTTTAATCGACGAAGATAAAATGATCACATTTCCATAAATTCAAAATGAGAAATAAATCCACATGTCTTTATTAAAGTTGACAGATTAATGTTCACAGTTCCATATTAAAACTGAATCTGTATAAAATAAGCAAGTGTTATCATAAAAAAACGAAAGTAGTGTAGAAGTAGGTTTATTTGCACAGATCTAATTAACGTTTTTTTTTTTTAAATTTCCATTCACATTGACGAACAGATTACTACTAGTATTTAAGCTATCTGAATAAATTTCAATTCGTCTAACATTAGATTAAACATTCTACAACTGAAGTTCTGTAACATTACCTTAATCATTCTGGAGCTGAAAAAACGGATTCGTAATGGTGTTAAATTAACTGTGCTCTCCTTGTATAATGTACCCTATACCGGAAAGGCCATTTCCAGCGATCTAGGGGTGCCCTACATAAAAAATTCTTAGCTTCTCCTTGTAAAATGATCAGTGGACGTCCACAGTTAAAGTGTAATCCTTATGTTTTTCCTACTCACATGAAAGACATTCCCCAGTGAATTTCAGCTACACTAGCAATCACACTATGTATAGAGATGCCAAGTAGTAGGATAAGGCATGTGATAGAGATTGGTCCCATCAGTCTAAGT
>JAVFBW010131751.1:0-13724 GCA_034783835.1 Mopalia ciliata
TCTTTTTTCGGAATTACACTACTTGTGTATTATGTTAAACTCTTCAGTGGAACTAATGGTTTCTGGAATATACCTTATTTACTTCCACATCAAGAAAGCCATGGTGTATATAGTAGCCACAAAATGATCATTACTTCTTAGAATAAAGTGTTTATGTGGTATAGATAATTCCTAATAATACTCTTGATACATTATAGAAAACATTTCATTCTGGCCGTAACAATACATGGAGGAAGACTATATCATTTGTTAGAATACTCTAAAACTTATTATGACTAGCCATCAATAAATAGGTCAACAAGTTTGAAGTGAAATGGAAGTCCGAAGTTTGGCGTTCATTAATATTATTAGCACTAAATCATATTTTTATTTTCTCTTTATTCAGTCCTTCTTTCTGACAAACTCTTTCGTTGTTTGATTCACGTATTGAGCATTACCCACACAGTCGCTTCTTGTATTGCTCGTCGTGAAACCATACTTTCGCATTGTCACGCGCTCCGATAATTTATCATTCGTTCACCTTGCAGCCCATTCGTCCCTCCTTACCAACTTATCACTCGTTGATTCATCTACAGATTATTATTCACTCCTTCCCCTGCTCATACCCATTTTGGAACTCATTACATTACTTAGACACTCATTTCTATAAGTTGTTTATTTGTCGGCAGCTTTTATAATTGCTACCTTGTCACTCGCTCCCATAATTATCCATTCTATTACTCATTCGTCAATTCGTCCTTTAACTTCTCAATCGCTGCATGTTATATAATATACAACGAGTTCCACAATACTCTTGCGATTCATTAATGTTTCATCACATGCACTGTCCTATTCTCCTTTTACACTGATTGGCTGCTTGAATAACAAGAGAGCCACAGAAACTGTTCACTTCATCGGAGCCATATATATGTAAAATACATACAAGTTAATAACTCATAAATTAAATTGTGCCGATACGTTGTATTTTCCTAACCAGTGTTCCGGTGTTTTTTCCAAACTGTTTTTCAGGAAGAATGTCATAACACTTTTTATAAACACTTTCAAGAAACACTTATTTCCTCGTCCTCGCTGTCTGATAATATCCGTTGAACATCCATTTCCCCCTCTTCTCTCTCAGACAGTCTTTCATTTGGCAACATTTCCCCGTCACCACGATCCGCGTCTGTGACGTATTCAGACGTGTCATCGCCAACATCTTTTTGATCATCACTGACGTCACTTAAATCAGGATTTGGATTGCTCTTATTGGGAAGAGTTGACTCACGTGATCCACCTGATGATAGAAGTTCGCGCTCTTTCGAGTTCCGCCATTTCATCCGTCTGTTTTGAAACCAAATTTTTACCTACAAAAGAAAATAAAAACAAAATGACAATCCAAGCACAAAACATATTGAATCAAATAATCAGTGATATAAATTATATACATGGGTAGGACAGAATTTTAGAAACTGTTAAGCAACTATAAACTGAACGCACCTAGCTTTTGTTGAATGGGGGTTTATAAAAAGACCTCGTTCCGTTTGTTCTTCAGCGTCCATTGGAAAATTTTGTTTGTGCATGTTAATGTCAACTTTTGTGGCGAACGATAAACCCCAAACGCTAATTTCATGTAAGCAAAAATAAACACAAAGACCAATGTACTGATCTATATTGGACAAAATAAATTAGGAACAAAAGTTGATAGGCATATACAGTAATGTGTGTATATGGGAACTTGATATATTAGCGAAAAAGAGGCATTTGGGACCAAACAAAAAACTCTAAAAATATATATATTGTGATAAAGCATTATGAGCATTAATGCTCACAGCTCCCATAGCAATAAAGCTTACATAACAAAAAAAGCTATAAAGTCGGTATTTTATGAAAATCAGACTGTTGCTCGATCTGTGTGTAATTTGGAGAATGATTGATTTGTGGTGTCAGCAAAGATATTTTTCTCGTAACAGATTTTGATGCAATCTTTGAGATAAAAATAAAATCTACTTCAGTTGAAAACTGGATGAAGAGCATGAGCGTATATGTCGCGTATAAGTTGATATTACAGAAGAAAAGAGGTATTTTGTACACCTTTTCTTCTGGGGCGCCTTTGTTGATAACCAGTAATGATTTAAAAAAATGGAAGATATCTGTAAAAAAAATTGTCAATGTGATATTCTAAATATGTTAGTTCTTATGTAAACAAAAGCAAGCGGGATGGTATTATTTTTGAGCACGTCTCCGAATCTTCATCTGTTTTGTTACGAGCCCTTTTATGTGATTAAAACAATATTTGCGTGAGTTGTTAGCCTGCAAGTCGTCTGTAAGATAGCTGTTATCAGTCCCTCATAACAGATTGTTTGTTTTTATGAGGGATTCTCCCCGGTGTGTCTCTACCAAAACAACCAAAATACACTCAAGACCATTTGAGGATGTGCCTGTTATCTGGGGGCAGGTTCTAGTATGTCTGCCACCTACCGGCATAAGTATTAGACAATCTGTGACAGAACAACAAGTGTTATTTACAGTCACTACTCTGTTGTCTCCCGTGATATGGGACACGACACGCATCTCCCGTGTGGATGTGCTCATCCGATCAAACCGCTGTCACCAACTTTCCTTACATCTTCTCGATAATTTTACACGATAATTACTTAATTCTCGTGTAATCGCTTTTTATCGTTTTTTTTTTTTTTCTTTAATTCATGAAATTGGTTATGAAATCTCTCTATCCATCACAAACGCCTTCAGCCGTGAATTCAATCCGAAATCAGTCAGATATAGAATAATGACTAACTCCATGTGCTATTGGCAAATCTCCGAAATATGAATTTTAAACGGAATTTTTAATTACTTTTGCTCTACAGCTGTGCTGCACAAAGCTGTATTACCAAATTCCATTATTATAATATTTACACGAGTGTTGATAATAAAATGAAACATGAATGTTTCATCGGGCAGAACTGGTGATTTTAATCCATCAAAGCAGATAAATATAGCATGGCTTACCTGGGAATCTTTAAGCCCTAGTTTTGCTGCCAGTTTCTTCCGGTCGGGTTTACTGATATATTTCTGTTTCTGAAACATTTTTTCCAGTCCTTTCCTCTGTGCATCCGAGAAAACAGCCCGCCTTAGCATACCTCTCCTCGGCTTACCTCGCATATTATTCAGAAAGGAAAACGCATTCGGTAATGGGAGAAGTGAGGACGCTGCAAGAAAACAAGGCAGTTCGATTAAATTTACCTGTCTCCCTGCCAGATTATTGACTAGTTTCACGGTGTTCAGTGTGCAACATCTTAAAAAAAATTGAAAATGCATATATGTATGTATGTCTAAGTCTTCAATAGACTAGACCGAAGAAAAAACGGTTATCGTTAAAAAAGAGCCCTTACTACAATCTGTACCCCCAGGAAAGCTTCTTTCAACAAAAGAGACACGACTAATATAATTAAAGACAACGAATTACAATTGATACGAGCTGCTGCACTCCTAGAAATAATGGTTCTTTGAGGGTTCTTTAGAGAATAGAATTGTTCTATATGGAACCATTACGACAAAACGGTTCTTTGATATAAAACAGATGGATAAATACTTGGAACAGTTGCTGTAAGGGTTCCAAACAGAACTATAAAAAGGTTTTCGCCAGAACTATGATTGAAGAAGCTTAAAGGGTTCCATTGAGCCATATATTTTCTAAGAGTGCTGTAAAGATATATTTTGTAAAGGAATGTACCCATTCAGAGTTATAATAACCTGTCTGAATTGACTCACAGTCGTATATTATAGCATTGACCTTTTCACCCCAGAATGTGTGATTTTGAATTTTATCAATCACCTATGGCCTTAAACTTTGGGGAATGTGACAAACTAGTAGACGACCTGTTTACCATCAAAACCACAAGAGCCTGCTAGAGGAATCATTCAAATCAGTTTGTAAATTAATCTGGGGAATCGTGAACTGCAGACATAGGGAAAACATACCACGGAATAGTCCAGCTTTGTTTGTTTGTTTGTTTGTTTGTTTGTTTGTTTCTTTCTTTCTTTATTCGTCAATAAAGGGAGCATAGTTTGAAAAGTTAACATGGTTCAAAATAAAAAAAAATAAAATCGAAAAAAGAGAGAAATAAAGATATCGTTATTTAAAATGTGACTATTCAGTTGTAAATCTATTAAACATTGTTCCCCAATTGTTTGCAAGATACAAAAAAGTAAAAGACCTCCGTAACAAAATTCGATGAAGGCCTAAATACATATTGCAAGTAGAGCTCAGATGTTGAATCAGAGTGGAGTTTGACTTAAATGGTATAGTCCGTGTTCGAGGATGGGAAGAACATTTCAGCCTTAAATGCGAGATTACCCAGGTGATTACCTATAGGGTTCTTTTTCATTTTGTTGTTGTTTATAATATTAATTAAACAACGTTTAAATTGTCTCCAACAAAAATGTCTTTATTTATACACTTTTGTATCATCGCGATACACCCTTACATGCATGGGCTTGAGTGATCTGAATTAAGTGATAATTATATGAACAAAGCGGAATACCCAGTAGGTGAAGAAGATACGGGCTATATTTTAATGGTAGACAATCTATTGAGAGATTTGATCTTTCTCTCCGGATAAATCATCTGAATTTTAGATAATTAGTTTTATCGAAAAATCCTAAATGCGAAATAAAAAAGCTAAAATATTAACAGAATACTACTCGAGATTTGAAATTTTTTACTGCACCTAAAGTTAAGTGTCATTCATTTTTTCGTACCCTTTGTCCTGTAAGGTGTATTGGTGATATACCGATACAAGAACCTTTGAGGTTATAAGCTTTTAGCAATATCTCTCAAATTATCTACATCATTTTATTACACATACACACACAATAGTGTTCCTATCACTGATGTACTCGCATCATACACTTACTGGTGTATATTTTCCGCGAAATCCTCGAGATTGTGAAATGCCAATCACTATAGGCCTTCAGCAATGTTAGGGGTTTGGTGATGCATTTGGTGGCATCTGGTCTTAAGCGCAATTAGCCTGTGATTTTACCCTCGCCAGTTTATCCGATAACTGATTCTCCTATTAAAATGTCAGTGGACATGTGATTGGTTTGAATTACTGAGTTCCCTCTATTGTAGCTCATTCGAATGTAGAGTCTTTTTAACACGCTTCTATATCAATTTCAAATGCTACAGGTGACGGAGTGTAGTATTGAGCCGTCATTGCACGGCTGACGTCCGGTCTTAAGTCGTCAAGGCTGTCAGAGAGAAACAAGCCGGTCAAGCGACAAGAATGACACACTCAATATCACCAAAATTATCCCATTAATATATAAGCATTATAAAAGATTAAGCACACAGTATATTAAAGAATTTTGTAGATTATAGAGAAAAATTAATGCGGTTGTGAGAGAGATTTTCTTTATCTTCTATTGATGTCAATGTATGTATGGAGAGGTGGCTTTGTCTCACGACAGCTGCTTTCACAGACCCGGCCACCTCTGGCCGCACATTTCACCCATTCACATATATCTTAAACAAACCTGTTGCCCAGCGGGGAAATAAAAAGGGCACCATTCTACAAACTGTCCACAGACGCCCTGAGAATCTTTACTGTGGGTGAATATAACCAGATTAGCCGATTTTGCCCATTCAGTAAAATTATAGAATTGTCCGTTAAACATTTCGTTTAAGAAGTAGGCCTACTTTTGGACAATTGTAAAGGTATGGACAAGATTAGACCAAGGTTTCAACTGAACTGCTTCATCGGGACATCTTGACCATTTTCACTATTCTTTGACTATTTCATAAAAAATCATGCCACATAATATTATGGCTTACACAATTGAACACATGTTCAAATTTCATGTTTGTTCTATTGCTATGTTATGTTATAGTATAATATTACATACGTCGACATTTGCAATGCCTGTTATGGGTACAATTACTATATATATTATCGAATAACTGCGTGGTGACAAGTTTTAGTTAATCGATAATCCACTGAAAGTTATGAGATATTTGTGTATATATATCCTGACTAACATAGCCAAATCACGTCGGCTGTTAGGCTGGGTTTTTTTGTGTGCCAGTGAAACATAAACTAATTGAATTTCGATATTATATTCATAACCAACTGTTGTCAGCTATGAATATATGATAGGGTTGTGTGTGGACTAGGGAGAGGCCCATGCCCATAATTGTTGAAAGTTGTCACACACAGCTGGTCTAGCACAATTAGTGTCCCTATCAGTGCTCAAACACAGACTGTACGAGCTCTAACAAAACAATATCTGGTGTATATACCTGGGTCAGACGTTGTTCAAAGCGACCCTCAGCCACCACACGTTCACAGTTTGTTAAGTTTATAAACAAAAAGCTAAACTGAATACAATTAGATAATATTGCAGAGATCCTCATAATAATAACCGGAGGGGTGGGGGGGTGGGGGGGGGGGGGGGATTCATACCTCTCTTATTATATCAGCGGATAAATGAAAATAAACCATATTTCAAATCCCATGTAAGGACAAATATGCCTCGTGTTGAGGCGACTAACCCTTGACGAGGTGAACAGCAATACGATTTTAAAACGGGATGACTTACACCGAGAATTAAACTTTGTGTCTGTTGGGAGAATCCACAAATGACCAAAGATTCGATTTTTATAAGCTTCGCTACAATGCAATGGATGGACTCAAATTAAATAAGCGGAATAAGTCTCATCATTATCATCAAGTCTGATGTCACGACGCGAAATGATGAACATAAAACTGTTCTCAATTTAATTAATAAAAATCTACCGACAAAAAGACAAAATACCTAAAGAAGAGCAGTCAAAAGTGTTTTGGTGCAGTTGATCAGTTATTTTAAAATGCAACCAGGCTAAGTATGTCGTAAGATACTAACCAGAGAAATACGGGTGCCGGACAATGGTTGGGAGCGTCCCATCATAGAACCCGTGGGGTCGGGGTGTGCAGGATAGACAGTGGAGCCCGTGGGGAGATAGATTTCCACAAGCCTTACTCCCACAGACTCCACTTAGACTTGCTATTGACTGGCCGTATGATATGGCCGATGAACTGTTGAAAGTTATACCTGAAAGAAAAAGGAAAGAAGATGTTGAACTAAAAAATGTTCCCCACGCTAATGCAATTTGACGAAAGACAAATATGATATATAAAGGATGATAACTTAAACACGTGACCTTTTATTTGAGAAGAGTTTTGCTATTAACAAAGTTTATTTCCCGCTTCAAACATCTCACGTGAACTGGCAGAATTGTAAACTTCAAGACTATTCTCTTTTTATAGGCAAACATTTTACGGTTCCCCAAGAATTCTGGGAAAATGGACTGATCTATAAAACAATTGAACACAAATCAAGCTATCGATCAATTTTCCTAACTTATAAAAAAAAAACTGAACGTATTGAATATTTGATTGATTGAGTGATCTATATAACAACTTAACACAAATAAGTATATCAATCTATTTTCCTAATTATGCAAGACAACTGTACATATTGAACAAATCAAAACTTCAGATATCGACGTATTGGATTTTTTTTTACTTTTACGTGACTTCTCTCTGGCTAATCTTCACAAATCGATATTTTTTGTCTTATCATTGACGGTGTGACATAAATTTGACAGATTTTTTAATTTGTCTTTACAGGTTATTTACATTATGTCATTCCATCGATTTTTAAATTGTGGCTTTTTTGTGGACATCTTCTGTATAAGACATTATACGTATGTTTGATGCAGATGTAAATAAAATTAAAAACATATGACAGATTGACTTACCGGTTTTAGATGGCGTATCTGGTGAAAGAATAGCGTTCATACCAAACTTCAGGTATGGGGTGGTTGCGGCTGTACTGGCGTGTACTGGAGGGTTGTCTGTGGCCCGGTGCGACAAAGAACTGGAAACAACGGCGGCGGTGGCTGGGATGGGTCGAGCCACCAGACTGGAAGAACGGTCGCGTAATAGATTCTCTACCAAAAACGATGTGGAAGCGGTGTTTGGCGACTGCCCTAAGGAGCCTGTCCGGAACATACTCTGATACAAAGGTGACGGGGTTAGTATGTTAGGAAACATATTCATGGCTTTACTCTCCAAAAGTGTTCAACTGTTATCTAATTATTTAACTCTTTTCCACATTAGATAGATGAATATATCCGCCTTTATAGAAGTTAGGAGTAAAATAAATCGTATCCGGTTAATTTGAATTAAGTATTGATAGTTTTCATGGTGCTGTCCAGTTGCTGAGGAATTGTTGAAATGAGCGGGTTATTGCCTCTCTAACTAGCTTATCATCGACACTGATAGACAAATCCTATGACTGGTTAGTTTATACCATTAAGGTAACAATGTCTGCGTTTGCTCATTGGATGAACCCATAAAAATCATAGCCCAGTCATGAGTCTTTAACGCGGATATATATTGATCTAAAGGGGACAGTAAGCACCGCGATGTTCCGCTGGCTGGGCGGTCGAGGAGAGCTGGTTAGGCGGGCTGCGTCTCGCCCATTCACCACTCCCCATCAAGGGTCTTCCTGTAACGCCCCATCACCAATGCTAACCACCGATTCGTCGTGTAGCTGTTGATGTAGAGTAGGCGGGATTGTTACAACCTATTTAACATAATCTCAATCGGCACTTCACTAAATCCTAATGACGTTAGACACTGTGTCTAGATCACTCCACTGGATTTAAGTCCGCGGATTAGTTTTAATCCACTAGCATAGCCAGACAAAAAATAATAAGGTTAAATACGTAACTGTGGAAGAATAAGATCAGCTTTAACTTTCATGTCAGTTTTTAATTAATTTTCTCTTGATGAAAATGGGCTGTCACCCTCAGATGTGCTTCCTTCACTTGTTAATTCCAGCACCATAATGTGTTTTTATGACCGCCATATCGTCATCATTAATACACACAGATTCCCATTATGAATAGTGTCTAGAGGCGGTGAGCTAAAGCCAGGGAAGGTCGCTCCTCACTAGTTCCTGGCTTCCTTTAATGGCGAGCAAGCACTCAAAGCAGTTCCTGGGGTGTTAGCCACTCTGGACTGTCAAAAACACGCGGTGAAACGGAGACTTGGCCTCCAACTAGCTTCTAGATTAAGGAACATTTCTAACGGACTTGGCACAGCATCAAGGATTCGATAGCTTGACTCGAAACACTCAACTGATTTCACATTCAGTTTTACAATTGCGTGATTGGATTAAGCTTATTTCTTTTTTAATTTAATTTGTCAGTTGTTTTCTATAAAAACAAAACAAAAACAAGAACAAAAATATGTGCTGAAATGGCATTACTTAGGGTTATATGTAAAAGGCGGGTTGTTAAGACAAATGATGGTGTTTAACATGCGGGTGGTTTATCCTGTCTCTCATCAACATTCTCTGTATAAATATTCTATCTATGTGGGGGGTGGGAGGGAGGGGAGAGGGGGCAGTTAAATTAAGGACAACTTAATGAATTTCCAGATAACAGAATACAAACTTTGTATTTGATAAAGACAAAACAAGACCTGTTGTAGCCTCTCGATTAAATTGATGTTTCCAATTTTGAGTTAGCAACAGGACTTGGAAGACATCTTTAAATAATTGGTCTGTATTTGTAATGGTTGTTCAGTTTATCCAGTACAGATAATCAAATATTGTCTCTTCCTTTGCTCATCTTGCTGTTCTGTTTTGACAAACACAAATGTAGATATTAAATCTCGAAAGCATCCTCCTTGACCTTCCCGTCTATGAGATAAGATGTGTGATTTAGTAAGTTGTCATAAACACGTGTTTATTTAGCTCGAGAGATCATTGGAATTCTCTATTTACTGTTACCTCTCACAGAAACCAAAACTGTAATTTCATAAACAGCGTTGTCTCGATAATTTGACAAAAGAAAACGTTTTTGACGTCATTAAGAGCCATACTTCATAACCGAACAAACAACAATTTAATTTTACCCATGTTTTCTCCATACGATTCTGACGCATCCCAGATGTTGGAATTGAATATTCCGCTACTGCAGTTGGCATGCTTTGTAGGTGGATATTCCCCGAACGTTGTACTCATCTAGAAGACAAAGGGAACACGGTTAGTTTGATTCACTGAAGTCGATTTTAGCAGGGAATCTTATACCATAGGTAAACTCTCTCTATGTATAAAAAAGTAGTATGTGCAGGTGTGTAAAAATAATGAATCAAATAATTCTTTTAATTTTTTCCTGCTAAATCGTTACATATCATGATACAAAACAAACCTACACACTGTCTGCCTCAACAAGTAGACCTCAGGTAGCAACTTAATGGGGGACAATGGCTTAGTGAGGAGATGTCACTTCGGTAAAAAAAACCCACATACTTAGCAATCCCTTAAAATGAAATTTATAGATGAGATGAAGAATTAAACTTCTTAAAATTTGGGATGAAGTTAGCTAAACACGTCTGATATCACGTCCATAGTTTGGGTTTGATTAGAGCCAAGCTTTTGAAAATATTTTGTTTTGCCTTTCTGGAGGTTGATAAAGACAAGAGCACACATCGTAATTATCCAATCAATGAACAACACACTCTCCAGTTATGTTATGGGGAGGTTTTGGGGAGCACGATCTTCCGAAAGAGTAAACAAATATTCTTTATTTTAAATCTAACTATTTGGTATATGGCGATAAAACACCGTTGAATTCTTAAAAAGAGGTTATAAAAATGTTTATAATGTATTCTTTAAACGCTTTAATTGAAATTTGTTAAAGCTGAAAGTGTTTTTTGGCAGAAAACCTATACAACAGTCCTGGCTTCCGAATGAGTTTTTACTCGTAAGCTTTGTTAACATCACATTGTGCTTCAAGTTAAGCAGTTTTTGGTCATAGATCCCATTGGCCGCTGTCAGCAGAACTGTGCTGGAATATTTTCACTAAGCCCTTCTAACTCACTTAACAGTCTACAATGGTTGAAGTATTCAGTTAATACCAATGTACGAGGAAACACTTGATCCCAATTCAGTCAGTACAATGGAATCCGACTCCCCTAGGTATCTCGAGAGGCTCGTCCGCTACACAATACACTAAACTGCTCACATATATGGACTTAACAGTAACACCGGTCAAATGTTTCAATTTTGGGACATTATACTTTCGGATACTATAACTGCCAGGTGAATAGGTAGGCCTATAGCAAACTTGTCTTTCTCTACGATAAAAATATATGCACGATAGCATGAACTAGAAACATCATCAGATTAAATGGTTGCTGTAGGCCTATATAGGTGTTACAGGTATAGTTCCAACCCAGTCTCGCTACAGATAATCGAGAATTGCGGTGAAAATGGTAAATGGTGGATTTCTAAACAATTAAATAATGCACTGTCTAATTTTATGACATCCTTTTTTTCTTTTAGACTTGTTTCATACAAATAAAATTTGCTAAGAAGAACTTTGTGCTTACAAAGTTTAATTCCAGTTTCTTTTTGAACGTTTACTGTTGTATCCAATCCGTAGAATTTTAAAGAATACACCTGACACTTTCATCAGAATAAAAAATGAATTTCAACGAAATAATCATGAAACTGTTTTTTTTGGAACAATGCAGAAATAATTACGATCAATAACATTTCATTTAAGCCCGGGATTAACAACATAAACCACATACCTCCATGCCTTGCGATTAACCAGGACCATTTTGAATGTAGTGATATTCGCTAAAAAGGCGTAAATTGTGCGGTAGTCAAGCAAAGTGCAGGTGTATAAATATACTGGGACTATGCTATGATATAATTCAGCTGTAGATTTGTTCCTCCTTTTAATTGTGTCCCCCCTCCACTCACACACATGCTGTTTTTTGAAATATTTTGAAAACATTGATGGCAAATCTCTTTAAACGGATGTGTACCATAAAATTGAATTTTTTTGAATGACTGATTGTAAATAACTATTATTTACATAGTTTTAAACATAATATTGACAATGTTTAAATCTAAATATGGACATATTTTCCATTTTTAACACTTACGTCCTTTTAAGTTCAATAAATTATCGGTTTGGTGTTGAATGCCAATGAGTGTCACTGATTGGAATTGTCGTTAAATATAAAATATTGATTTAGAAATAAATTGGCACCATGTTCACACGACAGCGTAGCTGAAATACCGCTGAATGTGGCGTAAACACACATTAATCAATCAATCAGTGACTCCAAATACTTTCGAAATTTTGGAAACTACATACTAGTTTAATAGGCATGACAATTTTGTGAGATAATTTTGGTGTATGTGACTGGAAACTACAAATCCCTTTTACTGAATTTGGTATATCAATATTTATGACTCTTCTATTCGATGCAACAGTCGCCATTGTGTTATGACGCTTCTCGCGATAAAATACGTATATAAATGTTTGATGTTTTGACAGTCTCTCTTTCATTTCGGAAGGTTCAGCAGACACTTTCCTTTCATAAAATATTGTAGACAATAATTGTAAACACCATTATGGATAATACAATATCGATATTACCAGAATATATTTCCAATATGAGCCTATATTGCGACCCTAGACGGCCCCTGGACTCTCGCCATTCTGTCCCCTTTTGGTCAATCTAGCTTTTACTGTTTGGCGGGTAAACATGAGGTAAAAGCACATTTTGATAATTGGTTATATTAACAAAATATTACGGACATATTCCATTGCAGTGCAATTTTTGTACAGTGACACTTACGATGATTCTATTAATGTGAGGCCCTATTACCGTGAGGCTGCTCTCTGTTATTGTGAGACTATATTCTCTATTACTGTGAGACTATTCTCTATTACTGTTCGACTGTTCTCTATTACCGTTAGACTGTTCTCTATTACTGTGGACCTCTCTATTACAGTGAGGTTGTTCTCTATTACTGTGATGCTGTTCTCTATTACTGTGAGGCTGTTCTCTATTACTGTGAGGCTGTTCTCTATTACTGTGATGCTGTTCTCTATTACTGTTAGGCTGTTCTGTATTACTGTTAGGCTGTTCTCTATTACAGTGAGGTTGTTCTATATTACGGTGAGGTTGTTCTTTATTACTGTGAGGATGTTCTCCATTACTGGGAGGCTGTTTTCTATTACTGTGAGGTTGTTCTCTATTACTGTGAGGTTGTTCTCTATAACTGCCTGACAGTTCTCTTTTACTGTGTGGTTTTCCTGTATTACTGTGAGGCTGTTCTCTATTACTGTGAGGTTGTTCTCTATTAGTGTGATGCTGTTCTCTATTACTGTTAGGCTGTTCTGTATTACTGTTAGGCTGTTCTCTATTACTGTTAGGCTGTTCTGTATTACTGTTAGGCTGTTCTGTATTACTGTTAGGCTGTTCTCTATTACTGTGAGACTGTTCTCTATTACTGTGAGGATGTTCTCTGTTACTGTAAGACTGTTCTCTATTACAGTGAGGTTGTTCTATATTACGGTGAGGTTGTTCTATATTACTGTGAGCCTGTTCTCTATTACTGGATGGTGTTTCTATTACTGTGAGGCTGTTCTCTACAACAGTTAGGTTGTTCTCTATTACTGTGAGGTTGTTCTCTATTACTGTGAGGTTGTTCTCTATAACTGCGTGACTGTTCTCTTTTACTGTGTGGTTTCCTTGTATTACTGTGATGCTGTTATTTTTTACAGTGAGGCTGTTCTCTATTACTGTGAGGCTGTTCTCTATTACTGTGAGGATGTTCTCTATTACTGTTAGGCTGTTCTCTATTACTGTGAGGATGTTCTCTAT
>JAVFBW010131762.1:0-13723 GCA_034783835.1 Mopalia ciliata
GGACAATCCGTCGTCATATAAATGAAATACCCTTGAGTACGACGTTAAACACCAATCAAACAAACAAACAAACAATCTCTGAGCTGTGATATAATGTAGGTTAGTCATGGGTTGTAGGATGGGGTATAATTTTGCCCTGGTTTTCTCTGAGCTGAAGGGCATGCAGAGGTAGTCTTCATTGTACATCTTTTCTCTATGTCTCTTTTCTTGTCTTTGTTTGTTGCCAGTTCATTTAAGGTAGTTTCCTTTACCAAGCTTTCAAATGAGTGAAATAACCTATGTTATGTATTGATTTACAGTTTCAGTCTCTATGTTGTTATAGATGTTATTTGTTATAAATGAGAAAGCTCGTATTTTAAAACTTGAGATGACATTCTTTTCAGGTTATCATGATCGTCATCCTGTGATAGAATGGTTTTGGTTGGCCATTGGGCGCTTTGACAACGAAAGAAGGCTCCGCCTTTTACAGGTTAGTATGTCTTCCATTCGTCAACCATCAGTTATTTAAAGCTTTGCATTTTTTATCTTCGTTAAATATTTCGTTTTATGTGAGGTGAAAGAGGTCTGTTCCTAGATCAGATGAAACTAAACATATTATTAATTGACTTGCGAATGCTTGCTCACACAGTTAGTTTTCAAGATTGATGATATGACCATCATCTTAGTTTAAGCTTCATTTGAAGTTAGAGAAAGCACTTATATCTTCCAGGTAATCAACTTCTGTGTTTCATAAACTTTAACATTTTCTGTGTCACCACTAGAACGAAATAAAAATCAAACTGTTGAGTAGGCAGTTATTGCTGATCAGTCAATCCGTTATTAAAGATCAGTTGAATATTTTAATTGGATAAAAAAAAAACAGAATCTCAATTCCTGCTTAATGACCATAAAGGGACGTTTTTTTAAAGAGATTCTTTGAATATCAGATGACCAAATGTAGATTAAAACTTATCTTACGTTTATATCGTTTTTCTTTGACAGTTTGTGACAGGTAGCTCGAGCATTCCATATGAAGGGTTCTCTGCTTTACGAGGTAGTAATGGTCCTCGGAAGTTCTGTATTGAGAAATGGGGACGTGTTACTAGTCTACCCCGGTAAGTCATTTATCAAATTTCTTTGAAAATGTTAATTAAAACAAAATTTTATGTACAAAGTGAAACTTGTCCACAGAGCAATTTTTTATATAAAACTCTCTGGCTATGGGCTTTATGTTCAGAGTCTTTCTGTCCTTAGCACTGGAGGAACAATTACATTTTCGGAGAAAACAATCACCTGTTCTGAATGAGTAAATCATTTTAACAATCTTTTAACACAGCTTTAAACATGTAAAACAATCAGTATTGCAAACATTTTCCTGTCAACCACGAAAATTACATCTTTTATCAAAATACAATTTTAGTCTGAGTTTTTATTTATAAGACAAAAGGTTTTTGCATAAAAGTTTTTGATTTTAAATGAAATATTTTATATGTAGGATTATCTGATATTTTGATAAAGTTTGGTATGTCAAAAATGCCCATTTTTAGTCAAGTGTGCTGAAGAAAATATTAAAATATGCAGCAGACCAATTGAAATTTATTCACTGTGAATGCATTGAAAAGTTGAAGTTGCTTGGTATTCGGATAAGTCTAATAACTTGTTTAATGTTAATTTTTGTCTGTTATACAGAGCCCATACCTGTTTTAACCGGCTGGATCTACCACCATATACTTCAGTAGAGATGTTATATGAGAAGTTAGTGACCGCTGTTGAGGAAACAAGCACATTCGGAATTGAATAAACTGGCAATCCATTATCAGTGTAGTGTTCATGCTAATTAAGATACAGCTTCCCTCTGGCTAAAGGGGACCTGTGTGTACATGTAGTCCTGTGACATCTACTGAATACTAGAGGAACATTGATGTTTCAGTGGCTTAAATCATTATACACTGTATGGTTGTGTTGGTAACACTGGAGTATGCTGTCGTTACATAAAGGAATACCATTGAGCAATGCGTTAAACACCAATCAATCTATTATATAACTACAAGCTTCTGTGAGCTTAGTTGTTAATTGCTTTGAAGCAAGTTGAACCCAGATGGGTGATAGGGTCACAAATCACATGTGTAAGACACTGGTTAAGGGTATACTCTTGAATGTTGTACAACATTTCAGTGCCGTGAAAAGTTTTTGTATCAAGATAGGAGTATATGTTATGACACACCTCCAAACACCTGTCTGGTTCACCGCTAAACTCGAAACAACTGTGTAGTTGTCAGCTAAACCCCAAACTTCAATACGACAGTTCATCTTCATTGGGCAGAGCTTGAGGAAGCTCCACAGCTGTTACATATACACAGTGTATCCTATTCAATCCATATACTGTCATTATTTTTCATGAGGGCAAATCACTTAACATATTATAGTAATAATAGTATCGTTACTTACTGTTGGACTACACAGCAGATCTATCAAACAGCCTTGAACATACCTGTCATACACATAAGTACTGAAATATACATTTCAGTGATTTTAAATTGTCATTCATGTTTATGTAACTAATACTGAGGTATGGTAGAACAATTCAAGGGCTGATAGCATTGTGATATTAATACTTGATCCAGGTTACACTAAGCCAATTTTATGCAGTTCATTTCAGTTTTCTGTGTTTATAACGTTATCATATTTTGTTGTTGCTTTTTCAACTGGAAACAATGTTTCCTTTTGTTTATTATTTATTAACAAATCGTGCTTATAAATAAAAATAACCTTATCCTTTAATTGGGAATTTAATTGCAACATGCTTGTGTGTAAATAGTTCATTTATTTTTTAGACAATAGCTAGAACTTGAAAAGGAAAACATACATGTTGGGGACGTTGTATTATTATTTTAATTGCGCTTTTCAATCAGTTTCTATGACAACCGATGCCATTTAACAACCACTTATATATTATATATTTACACATTATTTTCTCATCATAGAAGGAACAGTTTAGTATACAAGGAAATACACATGGTATATCATAGGCAAGATTTTATTTCTTAATGGTATTGTTGTCTATAGATAGGGTACAAGTAGATTGTTCTCTATAAACAGGCTACAAGTAGTTTTGTTGTCTACAAACAGGCTACAAGTAGTTTTGCTGCCTATGAACAGGCTACCAGAAGTATTGCTGTCGATGAACAGGCTGCAAGTAGTTTTGTTCTCTATAAACAGGCTGCAAGTAGTTTTATTGTTTATAAACACGCTACATTTGGATGTACCAGAGAGTTAAACAAATTAAACTGCCTTTTCTCATCTATGGGTTTTAAAGATAAAGCTATATTGTCAGTGTCTTTTAGGATCTGTTTTGCTTTAGCAGATTGAGAACTTAAGTATATGTGTTTGTTTTCTTTTTACTGCTCTTAAACAACTACCTATTAACAGAGATACAGAGAACTGAATTTTTAGTAATTAACATGTTAGAACATTCTCTGCTGATAAACATATACCACATTCAACCCCATATGTTATTTGGCATGTTCTATTCACTAACTTCAATGCCATACATACGGGATCGTTAATATTGATAGAACACAGTGCATTTCCTTCAAACTCCTGCATGTAAAATTGCTTGTTTGCTTTTCTGGGCTCCATGTAGATTCTAAAAATATTTGGGCAAATTTAATCAAGGACAGCTTAGTTACCTGTCTTCTATCTGCTTATCTTTCATCTGCCTAAATTTATGGTAGGAGGAAACAAATCCATTCCAATTGAAGACAAATTCAGACTTGTTACTTTCTGATGATACATGTATTAAATATAAAAAAAAAACAGTAAAATACATTTTTGTATAATTATTAATACTGTTAATTTTTTGTGAACATATCATTTTTTTTTTTCTTTTTTTTTTCTTTTTTTTTTTACAAACGCACATTGCCAGACACAACTTTTAAATCCATTTTGAGTTTTTGTACATTTACCTTTGTCGCAATTTGCATGTGATATTCTTTTGTAAATAATACAGAATTCTTCGACTGAGTTACGACTACTTCATATTTTATCTTGTCCATGTTGACAAATTATTTGGAAAAATTGAGATGCAGGTAAATCTGTTTTTAAATACGCTTTGGATCACATAAAAAGTTGAATTTAGAAAGAATAGATGTATTGATTGAAAATGTTAGAGAGAGCCAAATCAGTAACAATTTCAAAGTTTAAGAATATGGGGGAGCTGTAAAAGAACAGTTCATGGGAATTTTATGTAAATGTGATGAGAATAAACTGATTTTGTTTTTTTATTTAAATATACTTTTTAACTTATAACCATCCCTGTGCTAGGTGGGAGTCAGGACCGCTCTTGAAAATATATTTAAGACTTGTGTCCTATCAGAATAGTAATCAAAACTGTGGTGTATAATATATTATCTATGCTTACAAGTGCTGGGTTTTTACCATTAAGTGTTCCAGTGGGACTTGATAATTACCCGTATCAGATGGAAAGTGACTTTGCCGATATTGAATTAGATTTTTTTGCTAACTTTTTGTTTCTTAGATATTTGCGTTTCTTCTAGTCAATTAAGCCCAGCTGAGTAAATAAGAAACATATATTTGAATTAACTGGACTATTTTTACATGCATGTTTAAACAATAAGTGCAGCAGTGGAAGAAATCAACTTTGATATTGTGTTTGACTTTTATAACAGTGACTGAAAATGTTAAGCTTGTTTGTTTGACATAATGGGGGAAACAAAAAGCTAATAGACAATGTCATTGCTTGTGTAGTTGTTGTAGTGTACAACAAGTTCTTATTTACAAGCAAACAAACAAACTTATTTACAAGCAGCTTTGTATAGAACGGTGAAATTCAAACTAAAATAATAACATGTAAAATTTTATGTCTAATTTACATCCTATGTTGGAATGTTTCAAAAGTACACTTGACACAGATATGTTTATTATAATAATAAAAATATTGTCATATATACATTTTACTGCACTATGCACTTGTGTGTTGTGTTGTCTATGAAATAAATTTACACGTGCTACTTGTTGAATGCCTTATGTTTTTATCACTATACACTTTATTGACAAAGCTTCTCTTCAATAGCTTGCTAAAATATTCTCCGATTAACACACTCATATTTGTTCAGCTTTGACGAGAGGTTAACAAATAAATTTAAGCTAACTAGCTGCTCGGTCAACTATCAATCAATCTAAAAAGCCGATTTGGTCAAATGATATCAAAATATTATACTTTCTCTTTTTTATAATGAAGAGTTGTAAACTGTGCATAAATGATATTTTTTAACACATTCAAAGCTGTATTTAACATTGCTAACTAGTATACATTTTTTCTATGCTAGTCCTTCAGATTGATTAAGACCGTAAAATACATATATATAGATTGAGTCAGTTGTACAACTAGATTAAATAGATGCACATTTATTGTGTCACATGTTTGTGTGTTTGCTTTAAGTAAAAACTAGGGGATCAAAGCAGTAATAAAACACAATAAACAAGTTTATTTACTAGCTCTTGTATTGTTAACTGGTCTACTCAGGATAGTACTGGTACTGAATCAATGTATTGTCCACTTCTTTTGGATTAAACAGTGGAGAATTTTTAAGCTAAATAAAATTTTATAGTATTTTCATAAAGATATTCTAAAAGCTTACTCTGTCATTTTTAATTTCGGTTTTTCAGAATGCTGTGATATTCGTACAGACTGTTTATTAAAAGGAATTTTAGAAAAATTTCTTGCCTTTTTTCTACAGACATTTTTTCCACACGCTGCCATTTGCTTTTTCTATAGGATTATAACATGTTTACTTAATTGCTCCGTTAGCTTACATTCAATGTTATAGTGGTGTTGTGAATGTATACTACACTGTTGTCAAGGAAGTCCATGGTTGTCAAGGAAGTCCATTTATGGTTGTGATAATGTATTATATTTTATTTTTGTGTGTTATGTCTTTAAACTTTTTTTTTACCAAAATCTTCATTCATCATCATATATTATTGTATACAGGGTACATCAGTTAATTTAGACTAAAGTAGAATGTTAGAACTGGCTAAATTTGCAGACATTTGGGGTTGGACAGTAGCTAAAAAAGGGAGATAAATCTGTCACGTAATATAACTGGTAGCGCCACCAGTGAAATGATATTGGTACCTTACACAACACTAAACACCAAATCAAACAAACTGACCAAATCAGCTCCTTCCTGGCTAATTCCATTGAACATTGCAATACTCGAATTGTGTAACTTCGTAGAAAATCAAAGTACACTCCTTTTAATGGTGAAGTTTTCCCATATACTTGTGTTGCTAATGTGTTAACATGCAAGGCTATAAACATTTTTTTTTTCAAAAGTCTTCCATACCTGATCTTTCAACTCTATTTGAATTTCATAGGTAATATTTATTAAATTTTAAACAAACCAAATATATTGACAGCGGTTTAGCTAAGGGATGTTTATGTTTCAAGCAGGGTTATATTGTCTTAACACAGCACTGGAGGATCATAAATTTTCCAACAAGACCAAAAGCTGGTTAATGTCTTAGTGGCAATACTTTTGGAGAAGCCTATATCGCTGTTTGATAAGTCAAATTCCCTTTAGCAAGATGTTGCACATAAATCAACAGAACCCAATCGTAACATTTATATTCACGGAAAATCTTAAGTTGAGAATCTATTACAATGTAGTATGCGTATCAATGATGTATCGGCTATATTTATTGTTCGTCATATGTATATGTTTGTAAGTGAACGTCTGTCTATAAAGTGTAAAAATTAAACTCATGAATGATATAATAAGGTTATATATCTGTACAAAATATGTTGAATGTATCCAATAAAATCTACCATGGGGTTCTATTATTTTTTTTTTTTGCTTTTTTTTTTTTGGTTCAATACAGGACTGTTCCATGCTAACTTTATTAACATAAGTTTCCAAAAGATATATTGTTTATCTTTGGTATTGTTTCTACAAGCTATAAGCACAAGTTATGGTCTTTCATTCTACAGTGTTTTGGGGGAATGATCGGGGAGCTACCTGATAGCCTGGTTCTTGCTGAGCTTACAGGCAACACAAAATGAAAGTTGTGGCACCTAGCACTATCAATCTACACATGTTTTTGGTGCAAGTCCCTTATCTGAGATGTAATAACTTGAGTAATCCTGAAACTTCATGCCACAGAGCAGCTGAAATGCCTGTGAATGTGCCATATAGCATTGATAAAACAAAGTTATCTTTACTTTATCCGTGTAAAGAAATCATTGTAAATATACAATGAGGGAGATTTTTGTTCAACGCACTGTATTTCAGAAAACAATAGTAAAAAAATGTAAAGTAAGCTTTGTCCCCAAGGCACAATAAAAAAAAATGTGTTCAAAATATGTGTAAAAAAAACAGAATCTGATTTTGCTTATCAAGCCATAATACAAAGAATACTTATGAACATGATTGAATCAAAACTTTCTGTCAGTGTAGTTATTTCTTCATTTGATTAATATTCTTAAAAAAATATTTAAAACTATATTTATAATAAGTTTGAAGATTTCTTAAGCTTGAAAGATTCTTTACCTTTAAAATCGCCAGTTTTTGGTTGACCTCTAACCTACTGTTGTCCTATATGTAATTATTTATGTGCAAGTTGTTCCATATTATTTGTAGACACAATGTTTTTATTATAACATAAACAATCTGCTCTGAGCATGAATTATCTCTGGTTACCATGAGCATATGTTGTGCAAGACTTTCTGGTTACCATGAGCATATGTTGGTCATTGCTTTCTGGATGCCATATATTGTAAATGTTCAGACAGTGGTTAATTTGAGTAAAGGTTGACATTTTTTGGCTGCTATCATCCTTTTTTAATCAGTTTATGATGTTTGTGAGCATGTGTAAAGTTCAAGAACAATTCTTAACTTGGCTAATTCTGCAATGTTGAGCCACATGTACTTATTGATTTTACAGCATTTGTAACAAATTAATATGTATACATAAGATTATATATTATATGTAAAAAAACATAAAGCATTTGTACACAATAAAACTTATCTTGTATACTTCATTTTAGTACTGGATAGAGTCTATCGGTTAACAATAGGGTATATGAGTGAGTCTGATCATGTGGCTCTGGCGTGGCTTTAACAAGATTTACTTCTGTTTTTCCACCATAAAAAGCTAGAAACTGGGTGGAGAGGATGATCCATCTTCATATAAGTGAAATACCCTTGAACATTTAACTGGAATCAAACAATCATTTTGGTACTAAGTTCACTTGTCGAGGGATGCATTATGGCCTGCAATGTAATGGAAAGAGTGTTTGAATTGGTTTTAGCCATACTTAATATTTTTTCACTCATATCAGGTCGACCAGCACTATGGGTAAAACAAACCACTATTGACAGCACTGGCAACATAGACAAACACAAGACCTGATTCAATGACATCAGAAATGCCCTATGAGAATACTCTCCAAACTGCTTCCTGGTGAAGGAGAATGATCTCAACAAAAGGGATTTATATATAGAACTACTACTCTAGGACTCTTCAGGGTCACTTTAAGGATAGGTCTTTCAAAATCCACTGCACATAAAGATATCATGCTTTATCTATTGTGGTCAAACTTCTCCCACACATTGTCATGTCAGTACAAGTTGAAACAAATGATTTAACAAAAACAGAATTAGAGACAACTGCTCCTGAACACAAATAACTGGTCCAATATTCATTTTATGGATTTTCGCACAGAAGACAGCGGTCGTCTGAGCAATGGGATTTGCCAGTGGCTACCAAGGGAGATAAATTTGTTACTCATAACAGGAAGTGCCAAAAATTACCACATTGATATTCTAAAATACAATCGGTTTTTATTTCTGATGTCATTGACTGTTAGATGTACCCAGGCCACCTTAATTGTTAAGCACTTGTCAAATGTCACTCAAAATATAAGTGGAAATTACTGCCTATGACCTGGTGTAGGAGAGTTGACTTATTCACTAAAGAAATTATGCAAGATTACGATTATCTATTTGACTAACAATTGCATTATATGAATATTCAAATAAATGTTATTGTTATTGAATGATAAAGACGACACTGCCAGTTACATGGGTAACACATTTATCTCCCTTTTTCACCACTGATCAACCACATTGCAGTTGGTCCATGTGGCCAAAGCAATTCACACTAACACAAGACACTTGTGTAAAGCTGGTAGCCACCAACTCCAATTAAGCCTCGACTTTACTCCTCATGTCGATTCTCCTTGGTAGCCGTAAACAAGATGGATGGCTGCCAGCTACGTTCAAGTGTCCTTGTGCAACCTTACAGTTATTGTTGGAACAGTTGTTAATTGGAATTGTTCCCAAAACCCAGTGAGACAAAAGTGTTTAGGAGGCATGGCATCAAATTTGTGTCAAACTGTCCTTCCCCCACCCCCCGCTCACCACGCTTGTAAAAAAACAGAGAAAAACACATGTCAGAATCTGTATTTGCAATACACAAACTTCTATTTAATGAAGAACATATTTGTATACAGCATATAGCCATGATGGTTTTTATATTAGAAGCATGTGTTATAATAAACTGAGCGATTACAATGTTCTATTGCACTTAAAATGGTGGAGGGGATGATAATAATAATAATGGGCCACTAAAAATCAAATGATTTCATAGGCAGACAATATTGAATAGTCTGTCTTGTTAATATCATGAAAAATAGTTCAAATTAAAGACAGATTCTACATGACCGGATTCATAAGATATCGAGGTTTTGCTGTTGAACATGCAACAACTATCAAATGAAGTTTTGAACTTGTAAAAATCAAGTTAACCTATAAAGTATATGAAATAAATCACCTCCAGTTGTGTTAATGAGCAATGCTTACATTTCACTAGTTGGGACAATATAACAACATGTGAACAGACAAATTAATGTTTTGGAGAAAATCTTGATGCTATCTAACTGGGAAAGGAATGGTCTGACTCTCAGAAACATTATCCAAGCCTTTAAAATGGCTTCCAATGTAAAAATTTCATGGATGAATTTGAGGTGATTTAAGTTAGTATTGACACAGCTTTTAAATTAAGTAATTTGGTACCCATTAAAATGACGTGTTGAGTATGGCATTTTATAAAAACATCTCAAATAATACAATGCTTGTAAGTTGCAGAAGTGAAATAATTGGCAAGAGAGAGGACAATTTGAAGCTTATTTCTAACAAAATAAAGCAAAATACAATAGATTCTTTATATAACTCACATGCCGTAATATTGCACACTATGTTGGTATCAGTTTTAGATCTGCTACCCAGACTACAGGACTACACAAGGTGTGATTTCAAGGTTCACTATATCTCTATGTCCCAGTTGTCTTATAATAAAGCTGTGATGATAGATAGACCTGTGTAAGCAATGTGTTGTGTTGAAAGTTGCAGCTGTATCGTCAAAGCGGCAAAACCTTGTCAGTGGTAATCTTTTATGACTTGAGAAAAGGTTTTGTAACCTGTTCTTTGATTGATCAATTTGACAAACCAATCAACACTGTTTGGTAGGTGTTGTCGCCAGATCATAATTGTGACCAACAAAACGTTGTGATCTTTCAAGGTCTGAGCTGTTGTCAATCTAAAATCTTCCCCTTCTAAATGATCACAGTGAGCTCAGTCTTGACAAAGGGCCTGGATTGATTCTATCTATTACAAATAACTCTGATCTTTGCATTTCTTGCCATTTATGCCAGACAATGTAGGGGCCAGTTTACACTGCGGGTCCATATTCATAAAGCTAAGAAATACTTTTTTAAAAATAAGAAAACTTAGTGAATTTTCAAACATCATTTTAAATGCGTAAACACCATTTTTCTTTACTTTGTATGATTCTAGAAGATAGATTATAAGTGTAATTAATAAAATGTCAACTTCGTTATTTCAAATTCAAATTTGTTCATGATCAAATGACAGGTTGAAATTGGGCTAAATATTTCATTACTTTAAGAGATACTTAAGTATCTTTATGAATAGGGCCCAGATTTTGTAATCTCTAATCTTTAATGCCAGACAATAAAGGGGCCACTATTACACAGCTTAGTTTCACAGGGACATATGACAATATTTGTTTTGAACACTAGCTCCATATTATGAATTTAATTTTTGATTTATATAGATAATGTAAGAAGATGTTAAATACCCAGCATTTAATGATTTTGCACAACGTCAAATGCCCATCTCCTATCAGATACTGATGTCTATATGACATATTGTCCTCGGTGCAATTCTTTGACAGAGAATAGACATTCCACAACAATAAATTAGTTTTAAAATCTATTGTGAAATGCAGCAGGTAGACTGATGAAGATAGTTAAATGCAAAAGGTAGGCTAACAAAATTTTGTACCTGTATCACTAATTGATAACGACCAAAACTTACACATGTATCCGTAGAGTAAAACAGTCTACTGGGAATAATTAGGGACTTGTTCTCTTTGTAAAATGTACATGTATACAAACAAAATAAACAATTGACTAGACATTAAACCATTATGCATATGTGACAAATCAAACAAGATATAATCAATTTCTCTGTTTATAAAGAACAAAATTGCTGCCCAAAATATAAAACTGAACCAAAACGGCAAAATATTATGACAAACAAGACTGAACAGTACAAAAGAAGTACAGAAGGTACTTCAAGGAGAAGTAAATAATAAACCAAACATGGATTTCAATAAGAACAAAAAGTGGTAAAATGCTTCTTGTACAAAATACAAAAAAAGTAAACACTATCAACAAAAAATTGTTGATGAAACAACTTAATAATAACACAAAATTTGAGGATGGAGTTTTGAGACGTAAAAAAAGTTAAATTAAAAAAAAAACTTAAAAAATCAAATGTGCTTGGCCTATTTTCAGTAACCAGGTAAGTTAAGTATTTTACATTTTCAAATATAAATTATATCATTAAAAAACAAATACACTTTTAAATGGATGTGTACAACATCATTAAAATAAACAAATAAATTAATAAATATATAAATAAATAAACATAGAAATGACAGGTGCTCTGTCTTCAAAATGCTCTTAACTTTTGAGAGATGTGGTTCTTAGAAAAATGTATTAATTTAACGTTGCAGCACATAACCTGGGGTTTTAAGGTGAGTCCTCTTTCCTTTTACACGGTAAGCACATGTATTTTTCATTTTGTTTGAATCATGTCTACTGAAGTTTTGATTTAAGTTCTTTTTAAAACAAGCACCGACATATGTTTATTTGAATTAAAAACAGAAATCTCAATATAAAGTCAAATCACTATTACATATACCGTATGTCACTGATAATTTCGGCCGAGAGTTTTTCACGTAATATTCGACCGAATCCAGTTGGCGGCATGTATCAAACGAAATGGCTATTAACCGCCTAGTGATTCACTTGTCTTATATGTATAGAAATCCTGATGGGAACAAGCAAAATTGTCATTCTCTGCATTAAAAATATAGAACAGAAAGGGCTTTATGAATTGAATACTTACACAAACTTTAAGAGACATTAATTTATTATTTTGCACATTGCTTTGAATACGAAGACATTATACAGATCATTTGTTCTTGGATTAGATTAATATTTCATATGTAATGATTTGTTTGTTGGTTTGATTGGTGTTTAACGTTATACTAAACGGTATTTCACTTATTTGACGACGGATTGTCCACTTCACACTGCCTTATTAAGGTGCAAAAACTGGGAGGAAACCTCGATTTTGGTTTATTTAAAATCTGTGAAGAAAGTGGATGTTATCCCAGTAGATATGCAGATTTAACCTAATGGAAAAAAACTCCAAACTATTGTAGCCAAAAGACAGTTAATGGATCGGTATTTAAAGCTATTTCTGTTGACATACCGTTGTGAAAAAATATAAAGAGGTGAGTAGATGCAATACAAATCAACATATTATCACATAGTTTGTACAACTGGAAATCTACAGAGAAATGAGATGTTTTTTGTGAGTATGAGTATTGCTACACAAGCTCAAAGAGGTTTAATAGCGGTATATGAGGAAATGTCACTTCAGAATGGATTTAAATCATGTCATTACCTAACATTGAATTTCTATTATGACATTCTCTATAAAAAGATTTCTATTATGATTACCTGAAGAATGGTTTTCTATCTTATTGTCATGTTAAATCCATTTTGATGAGAGTTTTTTTTTAATAAGACTTTAATGTATTTTTGGATAGATTTCATAATAGTATAGATAATGATATGATTTCATGATAAACTATCAATATAAAATGACAATGACTTGTTACATGTAATACACATGGGGCGTTGACAAATGCACAAATTAAACAACTTGAATACAAAACAATGATTTACGCTCATTTTTGGCAACGGATTTGCGTAGTTTGAGAAATATCTGTACATGTACATACCCAAATGTATGTGTGCATATAAATCTCACACATATGAAGTCTATAAATAACACAAGTCACACAGACTTTGATCCTAACTGAAAACTACATACATATTTCATGTAATCAACTTTTCAGTGGAAGCTTAAACAAATTCAGTCATTTCTACCATCTTTTGTGTTTGTATACATGTTGTAATGTCTATCATAAAACAGGAATATGTTATCAGTATAGTATTCCTATACAGGTATTGTCACTGGTCTATATTTGTTTGTTTGTTTGATTGGGGTTTAACGTCGTACTCAAGGGTATTTCACTTATATGACGGCGTGCCAGCCCAATG
>JAVFBW010131795.1:0-13720 GCA_034783835.1 Mopalia ciliata
TGTGTCCGTCGTCATATAAGTGAAATACCCTTGAGTACGACGTTAAACACCAATCAAACAAACAAACAAACAAATCAGATCAAATTCATAAATTAATTTGAAATTTAGAAGTTTGCTTCCCCCTATTAAGACTAAGGATGGGATTGCATTTTATCAAATAATGCTAAACAATATGACCACCAATGCATAATATTGCTATATTCAAGCCTTTGTGTTGTGAACATGATAAAAAAAATCGCTGAAAAACTTGAAACGTGTATTGTAGCTTCCTCCCATTAAGACAGCCCTGTGAGGGAGCGGGTGGGCCATGGCCCTGCAGAATACTCCCTCGGCCAATCAAACAAACAAACAAATTAAGACAAGGATAAGATTTCATTACACCAGCTTCTGTTAAAGAAAATGGCCGACATTGCATAATTTTACAATATTCATGACTTGTGAAGACAATTCCAGTGTAGCAAATTCACAGATTAACTTGAAAATTGAAATATACCTCTTCCTGTAAAGAAAAATGATGAGATTCACCAAATTATGTAAAACACATGATTTACAAGGTTCACTTTTATGTTTTGTGAACATAACAGCTTTAAGTAGAAACTCATCGATTAACTTGGAATTTAGCTTTCTTCTATTTAGACAAAGAATGGAATCATATGTCATCAAATTATGCAAGACCATAGGACTGCCATTGCCTCATTTGGAAATATTGACACCTTCAGGCTTAGTTCGAACATGGACAAATTTTTCCTCTGGTTAAGAAACAGATGTTATTGCATCTGCAATTCTGCAAACCAACATGACCATCACTCAAATTCAGATATTAACTTACAACTTCACTTTTTCTGGTCATACCATAAATGTTGTTGTATTTCTGTATATTTTACAAACAGTTGCTTAAATAATCATTTTTTTGTTCTCTCCTTACAGATTTAGTGAACAACTCAGTATATCAAAAGGTAACAATGAATGGTACCTGTAGCAAAGATGAAGTATTTGAAGCTACTCCAGTTAAAAGCTCGGAATTAACTGTTGAAAATGAATCTCCAAAGTCCACCAGTAAATTAGCATCAGCCAAGAAGAACTCTGCTGTAAAGCCGAAAGGGAAAGCTGGTTGGCCCAAGGGTGTGAAGAGAGGAACCCCAAGACCAAAAGCAGAGAAGAGGAATGGTAGAGGCAGACCAGTCAAGGTTTGTCAAGATTGTTATTCTGGGTTGGCTTTTCTCAAGGGTTGGCTTTTAAAGGGATGGCTTTTCTAAGTTGATGTCTAAATCAATTTTCCAATTATCACTGCCTTCTTAATGCCCTTATCATGTAAGGTTTGCAAGCTATATAAAGTGACATGGGAATGGAAAAGCAGTACTGTGGGTAAAAATAGATTTATCTGTTTGTTTAGGAAAGCCATGGCAAATAGATTTTATTACTTATTTAACTTTTTATACGCCTGGGTTATCTCTCCGTCTGTCTGTCTGTCTGTCTGTCAACTTTTTGGTTTCCAGATGTTAACTTGAAAACTGCTTATTTAGTTCAAATCAAACTTAGTATGTGTGTTCTATGTTACAAGATGGCGCTTGGGATTGATTTTGGCATATGTCTACCTAAAGGTGGCGCCACCTGGTGGCAAAATCTAAATTGGATTTCTGTATGTTAACTTGAAAACTTTTCGAGGAATTGAAATCAAACTAAGTGAGACGTGTAACAACAAGGCGCTTGGGATGGATTTTGGTATATGTTGACATACAGATGGTGCCACATAGTGGCAAAATCTAAATTGTGTTTCTGTATCTTATATTGAAAACTTTTTGTGGAATTCGAATCAAACTAAGTGGGATTGTTCCATGTAACAAGACATCGCTTGAAATTAGTTTTGGCCTATGTCAGACTACAGGTAGCACCCCCTGGTGTCTAAATTTCGTTTCTGTATGTTAATTTGAAAACTACTTGTGAAATTTGAATCAAACTTAGTATTAGTGTTCCATCTGACAAGATGGTGCTTGGGATGGATTTTGGGATATGTCGACATACAGGTGGCGCCACCCAGTGGCAAAATCTTAAAAAAAGACCCTTTCCATTCAGTTATCACTAATCAGCAGCATTAATGTTGGACATAAAAATATTTGATATTAAACGGTATTTGATATTAAATAAAATCATCTATTTAATTATGTTAATTATAAAAAGTGAAACAAATGTGAACTAAAACTCTGTATGACTAAAATAAAAAATTCTTCATCTTCATTTCTGTTTTTTATTACTTCAGTCTCATCATCGTACGCTGACAGAATCTCGAGCTGATAGCAGCACATCTCAGAATACAGGTCACCTAGCTGATGACGAGGCAGAGGAAGGCGACGATCAACCTGTGGATTTAAATGGTACTATTGAAACTGACCACGACAAGGAACTGAAAGAAGAAAACGTAGAGGAAGGTGGCATTGAGAACAACACTGTGAATGAGAAAGAGGAAGAGGGAACAGAGATATTGACTAATGGCAATGCTCTTGATTCAGACAGCCAAGATGAACAAGAAAGTGAAACAGAAGCAGATAATAAAGAGGCATCGGAAACGAAAACCTTGCAAGATGATTGTCCAAAGGAGGATGCAGTAACTTCCGACATTGAGAAAGAGCGAGTATCATTAGAAGATTCGTCCATAAAGAGCAACCAGACCTCCCCTATATCAGATGGTCCCCCTCATTTGATCAATGATTCTGACACTTCACGGGTAAAGAGCCCTGGTGTGTGTAGCCCTCCCCCTGAGCCAGCCCCTCTCTCCCCACAGTGTGACATAGACGAGTCTTTCCCTGAAAAAATAACAGATCCCATTCCTGCTAGACAAGTTAATAAAGAACTGGATAGTAAGGCTGATAAAGATAAACCAGAAGAGAAAGGAACAACTAGCAGTAGTGACAGTGAAGACAATGACAGTGATGATAATGATATAGATGATCAAGAAGAAGCTGATGAGAATAAGAAAGAGATTGAGATTCAGCCCACATCACCTGAGGAACCAAAACTACCTCCTATTGCTCCCCCAACAAATCAGCCGGAACTTTCAGTGGCTCCAGAACAATCTGTACGGGTGGCGAAAGAGAAAGTACCAGAAGCTGATAGCAGCAGTTCAAGTTCAGCCAGTGAAGATGAAGCTGAAGAAAGCCAGCCCACACCACCAGATGCTGATCTCCCGAGTGAAGAAAACTACAATGATTTTAATAATGATAACACTGTGCAAGAAACACTTGGCACTTCACAAAATATTGAGGAGGCTTTTACTAAGGAGTTACAAAACAACTATGAGCAGACGGACAATAGTCAGACTGGGGAAATGGCTGGCGAGCAGTTGGCACACCGTGACAGTCTGGCAATGAACAGTGTAGATACTCCAACCTCGACCCCAAATCATCCTAGCCCCTCCTGTAACAGTGTGACTGGTGTCTACCCTACACAGCCCAACACAATGAACAACATACAGAACACAAACATTAATAATAATGGTTTTGGTGGCGTAGAGATTGATGTGACACAGCTTGGCTTGGAATCCCCTACATCAATCAGCAGCAATGAAATGCCCAATAACTCGGTTGAATCTGCATCCACATCTTGTACACCCAATTTTGCTGACTGTGCCCAGTTCCAGAACTATTGTGGTAATGCTAGTGCGAACTATATGGACACTGTTGGTTGTCACCTGCAAATGCCTCTCCCTGCTGGCAATAACCCTGGGAATATGACACCAAATAATTACATGCCTCCCAGTACACCAACTCCTACCCCAAATAACTACTGTTCTCCAGTGTCATATGCTCCTGTTTTACTACAACAAAGCACACACAGACTCACTCACAATAACACACCCTGTAATTTACCTCAAGTACGCCAGTCTCCAAACTACCAGACAAACACCAGTAGCTGTAGCCTGGCCAAACTTCAACAATTGACAAATGGAATAATGGAGATCTTGCCAGAAAATACAATGACCCCACCCCCTAACCTCACCCCTCCTCCTAATATGACCCCTCCTCCAGCAATGATGAGGAACACACCACCTATTCCTAACCTACAGCCCCAGATAGCTGCTTCACCTGGCCTTCTGGCTCAGCAGTATAAAAACTACCAAAGGCGACAGAACATGGCCATGCGCAAAAGTCCGAATGTGAATCCTGGCATGACATTTACCCCTAATGTAACAATCCAGCCCGGTTCAAATGTTATAACTAGATATAATGTTCTTAATGGTTACAGGATGCAGCAACCCATGTTGAATCATGGTTACATGTCTCCTTCAAATTTTATGAATCAGCAGCAATTCTCTTCCATGCAAATGAGTGTGGTTCATCAAGCAAACTTTCAGCAGCAAATGCAACCTACACAGCCAAATAATGCTGTTTACACATATGGTTACATCAATGGTGGTCTGCCAACACACATGCCTATGAACATGAACAATATGATGAGACGGTAACAAATAGCACATCATTTACATACTGTACATAATATACGATTTTGTAAATACCACCTCACAATCCATCTGTTTGGTTATAATTATTCCATTTTATGATTAATTATGGTAGTTCTTCAATTAGACATTGATTGAGTTTTATATGTATTTAAGCAACCTGTTATTGGAATAAATATTACTTGTTTTAAGAAGGATAAGTGTTTTTAACCTCCTGCCTATTTGATTGTAAGATGTTAGGGAAAAGGATTAAATCAAAGTTGGAATTGTACATCAACCAGTAATGTTTAACAGGATTCTGGTAAATCATATTGTTGACATATATAACTTATCTTTAGTTTTTGTAAATCAGTCTGTGGCAAAGACAGACATGTGATGCTCAGAAGTGATTGTATTATAGACAGTAATTTATAAATATTTACTGGGCTTTGATTGAAACTCTTTGTCTTGAATACATCCTCTCCCAAATGTTCATTCTTTCTCCAAATGGCTGCTGTATTTTAAGTCATTTTGTCTCCTAATGTGTGTATGTAGAGTTAAAAACATCCATGTACAGTTTTTATTTTACTTAAAAGATACAATGTGAAAATATAAACGTCTTGTTTGGTATATTTTTGTCGAGATTGTTAAGTAACTGCTACAAGGACGTACACTCTGCATTTATTACAAAATAAATTATGACACTTTCTATCCAGATATGTGGTTTTTTGTCCCTGAGAAAATTGTCCATTAAATTAATTGGTAATAGGGAAGTTTCTTTGATGTTGCGCTGCGTTGTCTATCCATCGCTTTTTAAGACCATAAAAACAACACTGAAAATAGTATTTTACACATTTCAATCAACTGATGGACAAGAACTTTGAGCTATTTTGAGATTCTTTAAAGATAATTTTCTTCAGTTTCCATGGGAATGATAGCTACATTATGTAATCTTTGTTTACAAAGTGTAGTCTGAAAACTAATAGCTATTCCATGAAGAAAAAGGTGGTGGTTATTTGGCAATGGGTATTGTCACCCTTGAGGACTATTCTGAGTGGAATTTTGTGAGCTATATTTTAAAGAGCTATATTGATGATAAATCAGGGTTGAAAAAAAATATATATATTTACTGAAATGAACTTATTGAATGGACATCAGTAATACAGAGGAATGTTATGGTAGTTTCACTTCTATTACACATAGAAAAATAGATTTAATTTATTTTGAGTTTGCAAAAGTAGCCGCTATTAAATTCACATACTTTGTATCAGTTGGACCACTTTCCTCTTAACAGGGAGACCATGTAGTGGCTAATCCATCTTGATATAAAGTCCTAGTATTCACAGATGTCATCAGCAGGATATGAGGATGCACATCCAACTGTCGAATAATTATAGTTGGCTTTTGCCATGTACAACTGTGGAAACAATATCTTGTCATCATTTTTGCTCAAAATTATTTTAGATCTTTAGTACATTGCATTGAGAGCCAGCAGCTTAGTGGTAGCTTGTGCGCTTACTAATCCTGCTTCAATTTACCGTTCACAATATTGAGTCCATCTGTCGACCATGGGGTGTATGCCAGTGGTGTTGAGCGTGGTTTCTGTCACCCATTGGGCTGTCACGTCCTCATATAAGTTAAATACCATTGAGTATGATGTTAAACCCAAATCAAACAATCCTATTTTTTTACCGTTCTTCGACAAGTAGCAGTGTAAAGTGGACAAATTTGCATCATATAAGTGAAATATCCTTGAGTACGATGTTTAATCCCAATCACACCTCATCAAAATTAAGATAACATGGAAACATGATGTACTTGTTCCCATCTAATTTGTTCGTTTGAATATTAGAATAAATTGCTCAACATAGCTAGAAATATACAGCATCATAAATTTAGGGTTGACAAAAATGTCATTTGATTAAAACCGTTACGATATAACTGGGCTATACTTTGATGTCATTCTGCTGTAGATGAATGCAATTCCTTTATTAAAGATACTAACATATTTTTTTATTCTTAGATTACACAATTGGTCCATTTTTTGTTGACCTACACAACACATTTTCAAATTTTTATGCACCTGCAAAGTTGAGTCACTTTCTGGTAAGACAGTAATGGTGCGGGTTTATTGCGAAGTTGATAAATGGTACTTGATGGTTACAAAATGGCGCTGGCCTAGTCACAATGACGTTGAGACTGGGTAATGGCTGGTTTCATACTTCTGCTTGTTAGGTTGACTCTGTAAAAGTCAAATGCACCACCATTGCATAATTTTTCAATAATCATATCTGTTTATACCACACCTAACAAATTCACAGATTTACTTCAAAAGCTTCCTATCATGACAATGAATGGGATTGCATTTCATCCAATTCCCTAAAACAAAATGGACTTAGCACCATGGAATAATTTTATAATATTCTCTCCTGGGTTTTGTGAACATAAGTTGAAATCAAATTCACAAATGGACTAAGAATTTACCAATCTTTTAAGATGAAGGATGGGGTTGCATTTCACCAAATAACTCAAAACAATATGACTGCCATCGCATAATTTTTCTTCGGTTGAGAAACAGGCAGGATTACATTTCACCTAATTCAGCAAACAAATATGGCCATCACGCAAATTCAGATATTAACTTCAAACTTGGATTTTTCTGTTAATACCATAGATGTGGTTGTATTTTGGTGCATATTGCACCATATTATGTTATACACCAGGGGCAGAGGTTATAAAAGTCCTTGAGTATGCTCAAGATGATATTTCATACTCGGGGAGTCTGTTTGAAAACTGAGGTTATAAACAAATTGAGACACTTTCTGGGCTCAGCTGAGCAAGCTTTGGACCATTCTGAAGACCTTACTCAACTACACTGCAGAGTTGTTTTAATAATTAGATGGCTGAAAATGACTTTTAACATACCTTTTTCGATTCTACTTTTGAAATTAAATGTTTATAATGGTTAAAACATGTTATCAGTGAAAAACAAAAACGCCTTGAAGCAGCCGACAAAATCAGCGAAGTACATTTGAACCTTTATGACAGAAGAGCTCCTAAATGGCTTGCTCAAGAGTTGCAAAGTGCATTGATATGTACTCCACTGGGTACGTGCTCAAAACATTTTATATCCACCGATTTGGAGTACAACTCAGGGGAACACGATCCCAAGAGTTTGAGCACAGTTTTTATAACCTCGGGCCCGGGTCTGTGCTCAAACTCTTGAGATCATGCTCCCCCCAGTTGTATTCGGTTTTGAGCTTGCTCAACTGAGCAGAGAAAGCGTTCTCAATTTTTTTAATAACCTCAGTTTTCGAACACGGAGCTAAGCACGAAATATTATCTTGAGCCTACTCAAGGACTTTTATAACCTCTTTGAAAGTTGCTTGAAAGCATATTAGTCACTAACACCTGATTAATCACTAATACCAATAATAGCACTTCGAACAACTTGTCCCATAACTTTAAAGCAGAAAATATTCTTAAACTTCGGTAGGAAACAGTCTTTGGATTGGGATTATGAACATTTTTTTTTTAAATTAGCCTTAAGTGGGGTGGTTTCTCCGCTTGTAATGTTTTTAAACTGTATTTTTATAATGTCCTCATGATTCAGTCCACATGAAAAAGCTAGAGTAGAAATGCTACTCGGCCATTATTACATAGTTTTAGGTGTTTTTCATGTCTAGGTGCAGTGATTGTGAACACGATAAGTAGAGAATAAATTCACGGATTAATTTCAAACTTGGAATATAGCTTCCTCTGGTACAGACTGCGGATGGTATTGCATTTCACAAAATGGCCGTTATTATATAATTGAGAATATTCATGTGTGTAGATGTTGTGAACACGATAACTAGACAATAAATTCATGGATTAACTTCAAACTTTGGAGATAATTTCCTGCTTTTAACATAATGAATCAGGTCAAATGTCACTTCGTTCCGTAAAAAAAGATGGCCACCATTGCATTACTTTATAATAGTCATTACCAGTACTGTATATGTTGTGAACACTAAAACTTTGTAACAAATTCACGGATTAACTTGGAACTTGAAATATAGTCTCCTCTTATTAATATAACGAAAAGTATGGAATTCCATCAAATTCCGTAAATAAATTGACCGCCATAGCATAATTTTACAATAATCATATCTGTAAATGTTAACATGGTGCCTCTGCAACAAATTCTCTGAGTAACTTTAAATATGGTCTCCTGTAAAGACAAGAGATAATGATAATTTCTCCAAATTTCGCAAAACTAAATGGCAGCCATTGCATATTTTTAATAAATTTCAAACTTGGAAAATAGTTTCCACCAGTTAAGAAACCGATGGGATTATATTTCATTTAATTATGCTAACCAAAAGGGCCGTCACTCAAATTCAGTTATTTACTTCAAACTTGGCTTTCTCTGTTAATACCATAGATGTGCCTGTATTTCACTAGGTATTGCAACAAATAAATGGCCAAAATTGCACATGGCATGATCTGTTACCGAGATCTGAAAGTTGAATGTCAAGAGCATTCCCAGAGTAAACTTGATTTACTGATAGGAAAGGTGTTCAGCTGCAGGTGTTCATAAAAAAAGACAACAGGATCCATTGTGAGAATAAATATGTACGTACATTGTTTTATTTAAAGTAACAAACTTGTCTTAAGAGTTGCTGGAAAACCTTCAAACAGACCACTTGAAATTTAGTTGCCTGTCATCATACATCACAGCTTCATGCTCCACTTCGACATGAATTGGATTTAAAAGTGTACTTATTTTGGGATATAAAACTAGCTTTTTTAAGTAAAGAAATTTATTATGACATCTAATGTATTAAAATGGCTACATATAAATAATGTACACAACAAATTTCATTCAACATCTTGATAGTACTGATATCTAAGTAAAGTAGTGTGATAACATTTAAGTTGACTTTCTAAGTCTACATTAACTTTTTGGATGACGCTTTGACTGCATTTATTATATCTGTTAAGTTGGCATGGTCTCCAAAATCTCCTTCCCTGTGTTCAAAGAGTACACCTTCATCTCCAGGGCCAATCACAAAAACTCCTGGGAAAAGAAAAAGGTGGTATTAACAAAGATTAATATCGTGTAATTCTAAAGAAGATCTGAAAACAATGAATTTCTATGGCACTTGTAGTCCACCTTAGATGGTTACCTATCTTTTCTGAGGCCTCTTAAAATGTACAATGATTTCAAGGAATGAATGTCGTTTTCTTTGGATTTTACAGAAATAAAAAGTGAAATTCAAACCGAATTTAAAAAAAATGATTCTGTGATTTTACACAAATAGTTCAGTATAATAAATTCTTAGGAAAGTATGTACCATTGGACTCTTAAGGGTCAAATCCATTTATCCTCATCAAACTGTGCAAGGGACATAACTCTTGATGAGCAAACTAACCTCCAAGTAGTCTTCCTTCTCCTTCCAAATTTCCAGATATACCTTTCTGATAAACCCTGTATACATTACTCCAGAAGCTAACTCGTACAAATCCACTTAGACCAAGCCAACGTTCTTTGGGACCATATAACCGACGCTACAAAAACATACACATTTTCTGGTGGTAAATTTTACAGGTCTCTCTCTATAAGACCTTACAGTTTGTCCATTTTTTCCCCTCCAAACATAATAGAATTTCATTTGGCACCACATGGTTATTCTACTTATGCATAACTCATAATTTTTGCATTTACCATGATCAAAAACAGGCATTCAAAGTATTTTGATTTCGATATTGAATGACAACTTTCTGCATTGTTCAGTTTCACTGGTGAGAACAAAGCTATGCTAATCATTGGTGGTAAACAAACCCCTATACACAGCAGAACTTTGTGTTAAAAAGATGTGAAGCAAACTGCAAACTTCGAGAGCCATCTCAATCTTAATGCCATAGTATATAGTGATAGAGAAATGACTGTATATCCAGACTATAAACATTACTTGGTAAAAACACTCCTTTGAGGTTGGTTTTATCTTGGTAACCCATAAAAACTCAAGATTAAGCTTATTATTAAGTATTTCAGAATGAATATGGAAAGTGAAATCTGTGTTTGCCAATGTACTCCATCTTTGTAAATAGAGATATTTGATATTCCTGTGTGAATTGAAATTTATGTACCTGTTCATCTAGAAAGATCTCCCCATCAAAGAAAGGCCTGAACTCTTCTACTCCCTTGATCTCATGTACTACAGCACACAGATTGAAACCAAGTGAGGAGAGTTGAGGTTTAAGAGAGGACAGCCCCTTGGCCTCCTGAAAAAAGAAAATAAAACTGACTAGCATTAATTTACTGTATGCTTTTACCGTAATGATGGCCGTTAGTAGCTTGTTGGACCCCATAGTGCTGAGTGGTATTTATGTTTTGTGTTGATTAAGGCTGATTGACTAGAGCACCCAATGTTATTTCACTTTGACTTATATGTCCTAGAATGTCAGAGCAGCACTTGAACAATCTTGCTTATACAACCGTAAATTGTGAAGTACAGTGAAGCAGTTATTAGGTGCATTTGACTGGACATGGTCGTAAACATGGTGAATCGGTTGTCTTGAATATTTCCCCATTGAATATGTCACATGTTCAGTGAACAATTTTGTACAGAACGGCTTCAACATGCCTTACAAAAATGTCCCAACCAGTTACATGTGCCTAATGTTCTTCCATATTTTAGATAATTGATTACAAACCCTGATAAATATTGTTGTTTGTTTGATTGGGGTTTAACGTCGTGCTCAAGGATATTTCACTTATATGACGACATGCCAGCCCAATGGGTGAAAGAAACCACCCTCAACACCACTGGCAACAAAGACAGGACAGGACAAATACAGGATGACAACAACAGGACGCAATACAGACACCACAAACTGATTCCAGGCTTCCTATTCCCCATTAGCTCTGAGAGCACCAGGACAACCTGAAGCTCCCTCTAACCGCCAGCGATAAATAAATAAAAAAGTAGTATATAAATTAGATCAAAATAATAAGCACATATAAAAGTATAAATGAACAGTTTTGAACTACATCTTATGGCCAAATATTCACCTCTCTGCACATGGATCACCCTGGTCTTCTAACAGCCATAATAACTACACCATTTGTCTTCCACAGACTATCAGCCTGCCATAAAATTATAAACAAACATCAATAAATATACAAGATTTATCTATTTTGTTAGTAATGCTAATATTAAAACTATTATTAATGAATCGCTTTTTCCAAGAAAGAAATTATTTTCTTTTGTCTTTATTTTTACCAGTTAGACAAACACCAAATTGAATTCAGAAAAGAAAATATTTTACTCTAGATGCATTTCTACCAAGGCTGGAAAAAATCAGTAGCTCATGTGGGTGAGTGTTGTTAATCATTCACTTGTATTATTAAAGACACATTTTGTGGTATAAGTGAAAAACCTCATGAGCATGACATTGAATAACAATTGTTTGTTTGATGATATTGAATTCAACAAGGCTATTTCACTTATATGACAATGGAATGTCTTATTCTGCCTCACTTTACATATAACTGAAAACCCAAGGGTAACCCTTATATCCCCCCCCTCTCTTGCCAAACAGTCAACATAATTCCATACATTTACCTGGAATGTTTTGACTTTGTCTAAAGTTTGTAGTTTTGTAATGCCAAGATATTCCAGAGTTGCCCGCTCTGCAGGCATCCATATTCTGCTGGGTAAATTACAGAGAATGGCTGCCCCGGCTGCCACTCCAGCCAACCCAAACAACCAATTTGATACAGCCATCTTTAGATCATTTCATAACCTATTCTACAAAAAGTAGTAACAAACAAAAATTGGTTTTAAAATAGCAAGTAACTCCAATCTGTATTGATCACCAGACAGAAACAGACAGTTTTAACATCAGCATTATGCAGATGGCAAATGATGACCAAAGGATATATAACCATTTTAATCTTCGACAATTTGAAAAAAGTCTTTTTTTAATAACAGTATACAAATAATATACACAAATTGTTTCACAGTATTTTTGCAAAAAAGGTTATATCAAGCAGGTTTTCTTTTACAGAGAAAACAAAATATTTATTACTCATATGAAAAAGAATTTTAAACTGTACAGTTTTCTTTATTTAAATTATCATGCTAAACGTGATAGGCCTACAGTTTAGCCTACTAAATAATTTTTTACTATGTCTTATTTGTTTGTCATAATTTTAAATTTTAATTGACGTTATAGTTCTTTAGATCAGCAGGAATTGGGGACCAGTCAAAATATTTATGGTCAATTTGACATGAGAAAAATGCAACTTAGGAGTTGCAAATTGTATCCAAATGCATACGTTCAAGGTCATCAAAAACAAGGATGGCAACAGTTGATCTATTTTTACCTCAAGGCAGAGATTTTGAAGGAATCACCCATAATAAATAGTTTTAAATAGGGTTTAGGTCGCAGATCTGTTTACTTGCTTAAAAAGGGAACAAAGTTAAGCTTTATCGGTTGATCAGGTTCATATTAGGGAGCCCAATGAGTAAGATCAGCTTAACGAAAAAAAGTCACCACATTGACGAAATCAAATGATCATTGAGTATGGGTTAAAAACGAGTCCCGCAGTGACTCAGCAGAAGTACACACAATATCAACAAGACTTGCAGTTACAAAGCTCTCTTAACTCACAAGCTCATTGGCTTACTAAAATAACCATGAACTAATATGTTAATCTTCTGCCAGTCAAATATACTCACAATTATTCATTCACCCGTGAAACCAGCAGTTCCAAAACTCGCTGCAGTTTGACCTATATAAAATCGAACCGGCCTCAGAGGTGAATTAAAGGGAGATAACTTCTGCCTCAACTGTCCAAGAGTTTTCTCGGTTGCTGATTATAGTGTAATAAAACTGTCAATTTTTATTTATAATTTTTTGGCGCTGTTGTGTATTTTAAATACAAAGTGCATGTTTCTACTAATAATGTCATCTTTGTGCTCTGACTAGAAGTTTGACGAAAGTTCAGATTCGCATGACAGCCGTTTAACATTGTGTTGTTGTTGTAATTTCCGATTTTGTGAAACTTTCTGAATAAGCATTTTATTAGCCCGGAGATCGATTCTATTGATAAAAATGCTTGACTTACTGTTACAAACTGTGTTAGTTACCATGGGTAAAACATTGTGAGGCACTTATGCACTGATATTCATTTTTAAGGAATGTTTGTTTTGACAGTTGGATCGCCGCGGCAGTATGATACCTTTTAACATTGTAAATGCATTGGCTGCATTTTTAGCGATGTAAATACCTCAT
>JAVFBW010131806.1:0-13720 GCA_034783835.1 Mopalia ciliata
AGAATAATTGTTTCTCAGTTGGAAACAAACATGAAAATACTAACGCCAACATTGTCAGTTTTAGGGATATTGACTGCTTAACTACTTGTATTTCTGTCTTTGTATCTATTAAAAAATCTATTGATATATATATTTTAATATATTAACGCAACGATACCAGACATATTTGTTAAAATCTTGTTTACATACAGAAAGACTTCGCGTTAATAGCTTTCAATTTGTTTGGACGTCTTACCTCTCTATTCGTCTGGGACATAAATCACCAGATGAACAGCTCGATATAAACTCGAAAGGATCTCTGAAAGCCGATAAGTGTTTGCTTTTGTTTCCGGACATTCCGTTATTAGCTATATCTTATGTTAGTCGTGTAACGCGCAGTACCCCGAGGGGTCCCATCGTGGGTGGCAGGGTTTTTCAATGTTATGGCACTGTGAAATCAAATTGTAAGAAGGCCCAACATAAAGTTTCTAGGTACATCAATCTAAGACTACATTTCGAGACGTTTTAAGTGCTCCCCGTTTCAAAAATGTGTAAGATATTTACGTAAATGCTTAGGCCATAGTTTTTGTTAGTTTTCTTCCTTTCGTTGAAAAAGTTCTTAAGGTATTGTCTGGACAAACATGTCCTGTCATGTGGGTGTGAAGCAAGTTTTTAAATGCTTTCTGAATTTATTAAAGAAGATCGCAGTACTTAGTTCATTATGTTTTTGACAGTTCAACAATTGCCAGATAATTCCAGGTTGTAAAATATCTCATAACTAAAGACGTATCGCTTTCGAATTACTTTTTACAATGTTTGAGCGAAATGATATCATACAAAAAGCGCATTTTAAAGTCAGTCAGGCATCAAGTGCTTGTAATAACACGGCATGAAAACAGCAGGGGAATTTGTTCAGGGACTTTTGTGGCTGCGCCAGTGAAAGCAATTCCAGGGATAATAGACTATAAAGAGTGAGAAGATGGTCTCTATTTTAAGTGCTGTCAATTTGGTGTTAGTTAAACACAATGCTAGTTAGACACTCACACCGACTGGATACTTATGTAGAAACGTGTGTGGTCAAAATCGCGCTGTATTAAAATCCCAGACACACTGTGAGAAAATCCACCACGTCTCCTTTATGGCAAGTTTTAACATGTTAATACGGAATTTGTGACGGCAACGGCAATAGCCAGGTCCACACTTTCTCATGTCAATATATAATTTTATTGCAGAAAACAACACTTTTACTTGTCTGCTTAGTTTCGGATTGATTTATTGATTGATTGATTCGTGTTTTACGCCGTTCGTAAGGGTATTTCACTTATATGACGGCGCTGTATTCCAACAATGATTGACATTATCACGACCAAAATGAGAGGCGTTCCATAATGTTGGAAAGTTAATTTTCTTCCAATGCTAAGTAAAGACAGTATTGCAGTACTCCTCAAACAAACTGCCCTTAGGCAAAGGGCAATTCGAGCTTGGTATCTATTTATCTCTGAAATGCTGATGTCGACACATACGGTAAACAACTGTGTGTGTGTTTGATTGGACTTTCATGCCTACTTAATGTCATATAACTCATATAATCATCCTCGTAAAAAAACCGAAGGGAGGCAGAAAATTACTCTAGCTGTTCCTGACAAAATAGGGCAATCATGCACTAGACAAAATAAATCCACCACATCAAATCGACAACTGAGGTTATATATTTTTCATTTATTGGTTAAACGTCACACTCAATGTTATTTCACTTATATGACGGCGCACAAGGCCACTTTGTGTATGGAATAACCCTTGATATTGTCGGCCACAAACAACGACAAGACCCACCTTGTGTCAACCGTCAATGACCATTTTTGTTCCTCAGAAACGAGACAAGATAGGCATATCAAAAGATACCAACTTGTTCATAAATGTTTGGAGTTGTCGCCATACTTTCTATGTGAAACAGTTGTAATTCAAATATAGTGGTTATTTAAATATGAATTTTCTTAAAAATACCAGTCGTGTTGATTAATAGTTTAAAATGTGATATTTCAGCACGTGCGAGCTAACATGGCGCAAGATTGCAAGTGTCACGGAATGTCCGGAAGTTGTACCATCAAGACCTGCTGGATGCGGTTGCCGACTTTCCGCAAAATAGGAAGCTTCCTCAAGGATCGCTTTGACGGGGCTTCTAGAGTCATTCAAGGTATGTAGACTATTTGGCTATCGATAATCAGTCAGGGATTAACGGTAATCTATTCGGCTGCTGGCTAATTAAGGGTGGACGCAATCCGCGCAGAAATCACACTCACTACCCCAGCGCTATCTTAATCCCTTGTTGATAAAGGCGCGCAACAATACAGTATTAGGGGAAGACAGTGCGCGTCTGTGTGAACAGGTCTAGAGATTATATGCGCTCGCGGACCTGCCGCCTTTCGCGAACAACCTCCAGACATGGATAGAGCGCGGAACTCCATCAAATGCTGCGCCTAATCCGCGTAAGCTCTAGACGATTTCGCGACCAGGGGAAAAGATTAGCCAAATGAGGACTTGAAGACAGAAACAAAGTCTCCCCAACCAAATGGCTGATCCAGTCGTTTAGAAATTAACAACCAAACTCTATTATGACGACATTCCCTAATTGAAACATTGTTTATCAAAACACTTAAGACACGTATCTAGATTCCTTGATAGTCTGTACGTGTGTAGTTTAAGACCCACTTGAGCTGAGCTATCAACTTCATGACAAGTCCTGGGAAGCTATTTAATGAAACTACAATGGAAAAAATCCACTAAGAAGAGTTACTTAAAAAAATCTGTTCGCCAATGTCGAACATACATACATTTAAAGTTAAGAGGAGTCCACTTGCACCCATATATGAAATAATCATCGCACATCTTAAAAACATTTGTTGGTATTTATAACCCTACTGTTCAGCACTTGGATTTTGAATTGTGCGCTGTCTAACGTGACATGCAAACTATTTTTTCATAAATACGTCCCTACTCATTTATGTTAAAACATGGCAGCTATATTGGATTTCGTGCTGAACTTTCGTTTTAACTTTATTGGAATAGTTTTGGGCTAAGTTTTTGAGCATTTCCAATGATAGGATTCGAGAGTTAAATCAATTGTTATAGTTTCTGATATTTCATAGAAGACAAGCTCTTAGCGTTCTGGTAACCGTTGTGCTAAATTTCCTAGTTGATGACTTATGCACTTTATTTGACCATTAAAGTAGTCAGTTAAATAACGGACATAACTGCTGGTATCTACATTAATTATAAGAGCATATAGAATGTTCTGTTCTGTTTCAATCTGTCAATCACCCCAGTCTTCCACCTCTGTTGTAGTTGACTAATGTTGAGTGTTGATATGTTTCTTTCCATATTAGGTAATACCGGAAGAGCCATCTCCCAATCAGGTCAGTGCTATTGACAAACCCCGCCCATTCGTTACCTCAGTGACAAGTGAGGCAATTTCATGCCCCGCATCTTTAACCCTTTCTGTTCCTTTCATCTTTCAAAGCCGACTCTTTCATATGCTTGGTTTTTACTATTACTCACTCAGTTATGACTCTTGGATTTACAAATTTTCTAAAACCATGCTTGCTTTAAAACAAAACAAAAAGTGCCTTCTAATATCATTACCTATTTATATACACACGTATATTTCTATCGTATTGTTGCTAAATAGATTTAGCGCCTTCATTTAAATATTCTTGTGTAACACTAAAGAAACACAACGAATATATAAAGGCTTTGCATTATTATTATTTTTTTTCATTTTCTAAATTGAGATTTACTTTTCGTTAGTAACTTCTGATATCTGCTTTATATCTATTACCAATAATCTACAAAAGAGCATACTACGCATGCGCAGTTAAAGCTACCATCTTACCATTTTGTTATCGAGATTTATCTTACCATTTTGTTATCAAGATTTATCATTGCTTTTAGTCTAACTGGAAGAAATACTTTAATCAATTAACTTTGAATAAAACAAAAACATCACTAAACATTGTATTCTATCAGCTTATCTCAAAATACAAGTGTACGAAAGAGTCGTTGGCCTCGTTTTCAAATCTTTTTAATGTCCCCTCAACTTTCTGAAAAATCTGGCTTCACGCATGCGCATATCATCGAAGCTTTTCCGGCGTTACCATCTTCCAGCGTGCGTGGCTTTGTTATGCTCTGCGTACCTGCTTGATGAATTTCTAAATATTGTGTTGTTGTTGTTATTGTTTTTGTTGTTGTTGTGTCACTTTTGGGGATGTGTGTCGTCAACCTATGATGGCCTATCTCCCAAATCCCTTATCCTCTTAAATCCCTCAGTCTTACACTTAACACGTTTATACATATGGATAAGAACGTTTGATAATGCCTATGTAATGTTCTTTATAATGACATATACCCTTGAGTACGACGTTAAACCGCAATCAAACAAACAAGCAAACAAACAAATTATAATGACATAGAAAAGTTAAATTCAGTGACACCAGTGTGCATGCTTCGTGTTTGTTATTAAATTTTTCTGACAAGACAATCATTTTTCTGCTGTCCAAATGTTCTAATGAATCTATTATTTACACCATTTGTTCTGTATTACTTAATATAGAAGGAACTTTAAACGTATTGAAAATTAGTTGAAAAATATGCTTTCAGTGATGTGCGTCCATGATGCACGCATCGGCTTTGCTATATCTGCTAAAATAAATAGAATTCCACAACTCCATCGCAAACTAAGAACGAAAGATGTTGTCAACCGCATTAAAGATTGGTTCAAAATAACAAATATGCCTAGATTTAGAATGAAAACTGTTCCAAAAATAACGCCACATGAAAATCGAATCTAAAATAATATAAGATTCCTCGCACTGCATTACAATGATGTTACAAATAAATAAACAGGGACGTCTACCACAGAGCCCCAACCTGGTAAAAGTCGCCGAAAGACGTCGACCATTCATCTCATTCGGGTCTAAAATATACAAAGATGTAGACCACAGCAGCACAATCTGGAATGAAATATTCAGAGATGGAGACCACTGCAGTCTGTAGTTTGAATTATCCAAAGAAACCTATCACTGCATCGCAATGTGGTCTAAAATACCACACAAGATAATTACCTCTGTTGCACAATCTGGGTCGAAATAAAAAGCTCGTTTACAATAATTGTCCTTTGTGAAAAGAATTAAAAAGATTTTTACTATCTGTTAATGGGATGATGAGATCAAGATCGACTTGAACTCATTGGTACCATAAAAGTTAAAAGAATTGCAATCTGGTAGCTTTAGGAAATATGAGCATAATTTGTGTTTTGGAATTAAATATGACATATTGATAAACAAACAGTCACTTTGAAAAAGATATATTTCCAATATTTACCACAGAAATCACCATGACACTTAGTTATTTAAGCTGTGGAAGTATTTAATGTCCTAGATCAATATTTGAAGACATCAGTTCCTTAACCACCCTGGCGTCATGTACATTTGTTCTTTTTTTTTGCGTTTGTGTAATATAAATAAACCTAGCACCGACAAATCAACATTATTCAAGTTTATTAGGAAAATAATATGATATTTCTGTTTTTTGTGCAGGAAATGATGGAAGCAATAGGTCACCGAGTCCTAAACGGTTCAAGTTCATGCCAGTGAATCCTCTCCATAAGCCGCCAACCCGGAAAGATTTAGTTTACTTCGAGGACTCACCGGACTTTTGTTCTACGCTAAATTCGAATTCCGGTTTCCAGGGAACTACTGGGAGAGAATGCAACGCGACATCTATCGGAGTTGACGGATGTGATTTGATGTGTTGTGGTCGAGGTTATAAAACTGAGACGTATATCCACAAAGAACGGTGTAGTTGTACTTTCCATTGGTGCTGTAGAGTCAAATGCGAAACATGTACAAGGACTAGAATGAGACATACGTGTCTCTAAGTGAGACATAGGCCAGTAGGACTCTTGTGTGTTTTTTTACAGACATATTAGATATTTGACTGCCTAATGCATTTGTATATGCAAAATCAAATTACTTATTAGGAACAACTGCCTATTTCCGAAGAATACACTGCATGTATATACAAACATATATACAAACCACTTTGTTCCGACCAACTGTTATTAATTTATATACTTGTGGGGCTCGATGCCTTGTGGGGACTCGATGCCTTGTGGGGACACGAAGCCTTGTGGGGACTCGATGCCTTGTGGGGACCTGATGCCTTGTGGGGACTCGATGCCTTGTGGGGACAAGAAGCCTTGCGGGGACTCATAATAGCAACGAGTGTATGCTGTGTAACCGCAACAAATACTTCTAAAAAGCTACCATAACATTATTCATTGAAGACTATGTTTGCTATCGGTGTACCGTGTATCACTATCATCCATGTAATCCCTATCATCGTTACCATGACAACAAAGAAATCAGCCAATGATAACAAAGAACATTGGGAATTTCTGAACTCCCTGTTATCAATATTCGTCACTCCCAGCTTCAGCTAAATGTTACGCACATTCACGCCAGACCTTCTTTAAGAAGTACTGCAGGCAACTTTTGGTGACTTTTGTAAAACTGAAATCCGTAAAATCCACGACGTGCCACAATTATCTGAGTGGTCAAAAAATCATCGAAGCGGACCAAGCAGAAGGTTCCCGACAATCACCATGGACATACCCATTGATATGAGCTATCAAATACCACCGTGATTTAAAGGTTTGGTTTTGCTAATCTCGTACATCATCACGATTTGTGATTTTATAACGGTGATTTGCAGTTGTTTTAAACTACCGAGGTGTAATTTGCATCCAAGTGTTGTTAACAGCAAGTAGTAACTGTATTAAGCTACAAACAAAATTATGTCAAAAGAGCTACCAGCGACAACTAGCGTTTGGCTTACTGAACAGCCTGTAGATGACTACTCTCTCCTTAGACAAGGGCTCCTTATATGACAACTAATAATCAATCTGACTGGAACCCCATCTAAATGAACTCCTCCGTCTAGTGCCGTGACGATTAAGCGTGGCATTATTTATATATGATATGACATTCAATGCAGCCAATCACTGTGACGTCCACAAAAAGGTCATTGTTTTAATTGCCCAATGAAAAGACCAGAAGACCGATACATGATTAAATGTATTATCAAACTGGTTTTATATAAATTTACATAAAATAATAAGTTTGTGACAGATGGACAGGAATGCTTTGAGAAAAGTAATTAAACCCATATCTTTTAAGATACACTCTCACCTGGCGATTTGTTGAACCGATTTTAGGGGATTCCCCTTATATTGGACCAGAGAAAAAGTATGAAAGACTGGACCAATCAAACTCCTCAAATAACGGGAATCCCCTGAAATCGATACTGCAAATCGCAACATATGAAAGAACACGAAGAAGCCCATTTGTTTTTTGTTAGCACATTTAATTCCGATTATATCCTAACACAAGGTCACTTCAAGGACGCCACCCACTGTTGAGTTCACATTGGGGTCAACGCTTACATTATCCAATTGAAAGACAACACGAGCCGTTAGCAAAACATTGTGGCTTTGACTTCACTAAATGTTTTGGTAACGTATCCCTGATTGGTCATTGTAGAAAAAACAATGGACGCCATTTGTTATTTGATTAGATTACGCTTTGAGTAGCATTTTTTGTGCTTGTTGTTTTTATTGACAACGTAGTATATGGTGTATATACATAAAACTATAAATATTGTTTAATGGTAATATTTTGTACATATCACTTGTTGTTGGATATACTTGTCTGGTACATGTCATATTTATATGAAGTCTCTCAATAGTTTAATAATTACTTATGTTTTATTTTTTATCATATTTATCAAATGAATGGTCGAAACACTACACAAACGTCAGTGCTTTCTATGTGTACACAAAACCCTAACACAACTACAGTATACAATACAAGGCTACTTCACAAATCACATGTGTATACATTGTACACACTACGTTGTGTATACAGAAAGTGTGTACTGTACATCCCGCTGTGCTCATTGTATTGATATGCGATTGCTAACAATGGTCATAAGACTGTTATGGTACACAACATATAGAACTAAAATACAACGATGTCATTTATGTGTGTACTAAAAGCTTTTGACGTTATTCGGTTGTGTCAATCAGACTTCAAGCGCAAATTTCGATAGAATAAATAAATATAAAAAATGAGAAAAAGGTACCCGTGACGCATTGTTTACGTCTGTAAGTACCGCTATCGTCCTATATTAGTGACATAGCTATTAATTAGATGCTGGATTCCAATCAAATAGACAGTTTATTATGTTCATGTGATAAAAGATTACTGGTGTTCAAGAGTGTATGTGGGTGTGTGTGTATACATATTAAAACAATATGCGTGTGGGCGTGTGCGTGTGTGTATATAGATATAAATGATGCTATAAACAATATGTATATGTGTACAGGAAGTAGCGCAAAGAAACACTAATAATGCCTCAAACTTATTTATATCCACCCCATTACATGTAAATTGTCTTCCATGTTTGAAATCTGTTAGGTACGACTGGTAAATAAAGCAACTTAGTTGACCAAACACTGCGCTTTCTCTGAATATTAATAGGCTTACTCAAAATAACACAACCTATTAATTGCGTCTGGTTATTTTATTTTCAATTCAAAACGATTGTAAGCTAACTGGAATCAATCCGGGCGAAGTATCTGTTCTCTAATTGTATATTCTTATTTATAAATGTCTGTACAAAGTCGTCTGAAGGAAGTTATTGAAGATAACTTATCTTCCTTTTTGTGTGTGTCCCCGAAATCACACAACGAAGACATTTTTTGTCAGTAACGTTTACCTATGACCTTGAAGGCTGTTTCCAAGGTCATTTATATTTCCTTGTGCAATGTATCTCCTGTTTTGTTCCATGTTTTATTTATTACAAATCCTGTCTGTTTTGTTTCTTATTTGTATGATTATTTGTAAATTAAATAGTAAACCGACTGCAAACATTTCCGATGTTCTGTCTTTGTTTCATTTTTTATTTCAGCTATTATTGTCCTGTGCTACATTTAACTGACGTGCTAGGAATGGACTTAAATTGTGTTTGTGTGTTTAAACAGTGTTCACTTGAATAATATGATTTGGCCTTTCTGATTTGCAATCAGCTATCGTAGCCGAGTCGGTTAGAGCTCTGGTCCTGCATGCCAGAGACCCGACATCGCAGCCATGTGATATGACAAGCAAGGTTTTCGGTCTCTACTATAATAATATAAATACCAAGTCTATATCTTATGGCTAAATCCCATTTGACCCGCTTTTGTTGTCCTGTGACAACCATGTCAATATTGCAGTGTATATATATGGTATATAAATTTTTATTTTCCTTTGAAATCTGGGGAAAATGATGTACTTTCAATTTACAATTAGCCAAGTGTGGTGGTACTTATAAGTTGCCTGCTTAAATAACAAGGTAAATTTCCTAAAAATCGCCTCAAAATATGTCCATAAAATTGCTACTTTAGAAGCTATTGTAAACGCTTGGAAATGGTATCTGAAAGTCAGACAATGAATTTCACAGTAAGAAAGCATCAAGATCTCTCAGAAAACATAAATGTGTCTGTTTACATGCTTTGATATTGTCACAACGGGCAAAAAAGTTAGGATTTGTCATTTACGAAATTTAAAGGGATTAAGGGTATTTATTATTTATATATTAACAACTTCTGAGCTCATTTAAACGACTTTGGTTGCAGATACTGACTGTACAATCTGTTCTATTGTTTTACGTAATGTCCAAACCTATACAAGTTTTTATTGCGGATATAATGTGTTTTTGCTATTTCTGTTTTCACGTTATGTACTCTGCATGTCAATATATTCTCTGTCAATTGTAAAAATGTCATCGGCTTGACAAAAATGTATCAAAAGCGAAACATCGTATAAATAAACTGAGGTGTCGATCGTTAGTTTACCTGTGTAAATGAAATTGGTGGATGCTTTTAACAATTTGCAACTTAAATGTTTTAAAGTTAATGGTTTGCTTACACATTCCAAACGTGTCTGAAATATGCTATTGGGAAGAGAGTGAATGAAAAACATGCAGATTTATTTAAGCCGTTGGCCAGTTAAATTGTTTGATACAATTAACATATCACATAAAAGTGAGGTTAAATCTCGAGGTCTAATCTGATCGACCGGGGGGGCATGAGCGTGCACATGCGCACTCACCCATGACAACCGTGAATAAAACGGAAGAAGTTATTGCACATTTGATGGCTCTTATCTCGTGTACAAATTAGACGAACACGCGGATTAGTTTCCTAATCAGTTTTCGATCTCTCGCGAGAAGTCGTCTAAATCTCAATTACTCGGATATGATCGCTTAACTAACTAATTAACTGAAGAAAATCCTCATTGATTGCAACAAGCACACGCATGTCAGTTTCATTCTTTATTTGATACTGTACGTCTATGTTTCGTGTAGGCTACGAAATTAAATGATGGAACAAATTACGTTTAGACCATTTTTGTAGCCCGTTCTCATGAAATTTAACGTCGTTACTATTTAAATAAACCGACTTCTTGGGAAACTGCCCATAGCTGTGATATCGCCACGATAAACGGTTTCACGAACTGTGAAAATCAACACCATGTATGATTTCAACAGGGCTGAAAATGTGCATCACATACTCTTATAATTGCGTTCGGAACAATTTTACGAGCTCTGACGTGTCTTCGAATCACGTGTGCGAAACTAATAAACAAAGAAGATGACATAAAAGGAAATTAAGAGGAGTGTGCACAATTACGCAGCAAATGTCTTGTTTTTGTCTGCTCGCTAAAATTGTTTACTTAAAAATGAGTGTTTACTTCATCAGTTACTCAATAACTTGACAAACTTTATTGTCTCTCTAAAATACCTCTCTGTTGTTTAGAGATGCTATCAGGTGTTGCCGAGAGTGGTTGACGCGAGTAGAAAAGTGAATGATTAGTCAGAAGAATGCGCTATTCGAACTTTCTGTCACCTTTCGCGCTGAGAAAATATCGCAAGTGTGAAATAGTCAGACAAAAAATCTAAATATTTGGGATATTTGTCATTTTTTAGTGTCTCTGGTTAACATGAGGATGTCCAGATGTGACCATTGCCCATTGTCCCCACCCACGTTTTTTGTTTATCTCGGCGTAAGGCCTCTTGCCCGCGGGCTACAGATCTAGACACCCCACAAATGTGTGTTCGGTTTTGTTGGTTGAACAATCATTTCAGCCATGCAGCGTACACATTTTTAATGAATGCGAGTCTATGGTATTCCTCGACCGGAAGTGGATTTGACAACTCACATCGGCCTGTGGGAAACATCTTTTTAATGCAGGATGAAAATGAAGATTTTTGATATCTCATAATTTCAACTTTTAAAAGCTTTCAACTATGGCATGGCCTCGTTGTCACGGGTTCTGGTGGCCCAGCCAATGTATTGTCCACCGAATAAAAGTGTGACATGCCAGGAGATGTTGTAGGCCTATAATGTTTGTTTGTTTGTTTGATTGGTGTTTAACGTCGTACTCAAGGGTATTTCACTTATATGACGACGGATTGTCCACTTCACACTGTACACATCCTTTACGGTGGAAAACCGAGAGGAAACCTAGTAAAAACCACCCCCCCCAATTGCCGGAGCCACAACATGTGACTCGCACATATACCTGATGGTTGAAAGGCGGACTCAAACCCATGAACGGTAAATCGAAGCATGTTCAGCTCAGGAAGCGCACTCGCCACCACTAAGCCACGGCCGTCAAATCATGTTTGAGGTCATACCAGAGGCTCAGTATAGCGTATATTATCAATCACCTGCTTTTAGCAAATCATTTACAGCTCTCATCATAGCCTCCTGTAACACATCAACATATATCCGCTCTATTATTTAAGACTGTTGCGGGCACCATACGGCTACTCTGAAGAGTACTGGCTTTTGTTATCACTAGTGTGAGTAGCGTTGTTCAATAAAGAGAGACAAAGTGAGCTCATCATACTGAACAGTCCGCTGAATATTGCAAATTGACCAACACTAACGGCCGTTCATAACTGTCAGAATGAGTTATTGATTGGAACGTATTCTCAACCTGCAATGAATCAATATAAAGACATTTTGTGACCGTAGTTTAGTGACTGACATCTTTGTTTGATCTTGTGATGGCTTTTTCTCTTGTCAGTTCACCTTTCAGTTCACATTGGTTTCTGAGAGTATTAAAGCACTAAACTCGCTGTGGCTATTTTAAAAAGGTTCTACAAGCTTCGCGCTTACTGTGTACAATAATGAAATAAAGTTTATAAAAAAAAAAGGTTCTTCACGAAAGCTGTGTTAAGTAACACCAATGGCTGCTTTTTATACAGATCTTGTACGGTTTGTTTGATTGATTTGTTTGTTTGATTGAGGTTTAACACCGTACTTAATGCATTTCACTCACATGACATGGTGCCAGCCCAACGGGGGGCAAGAAACCACCCTCGACACCAATGTCAACAAATGAAGACAAAACAATTGCAGGATGTAATACAACATCACAACAGATAGGTTTCATTAACCCTGACCTCGAAGCACCAGGAAGCTCACTCCCAACCCTCCACGCCTTTGTACAGAGTTAATTTCAGTACATACCAGCAGTTTTATGGGCACTTTTCATTGTGAATACCTCGATGAAAAATAACGGCAAATTGAGATTTTCCTAAATTTGATATTCAGTTTTGTTTAGAAAAAATCTTTTGGCCACTGGCAAGCTATAATATCAGAATTTACTGTGGACGACCTCCAGATTTCCTCACTTCATCCAGTGTCATATTCACCAACATGTTGGTTTTATTTAATTGACGATGAAAAGTTAGAAAATTGAGTATTTGTGCATATTTCGCTAAAAATATTGAGTTTTAGGCAATATCAAATTGAGTCAGATGAACAATTTTTGTCTATAAAATCCCCTGCATATGGTTTTCATCATTACATATAATGGATGGTCACAGTTTAAGAAACCAAACAAAAGGACTTGATGCTTTATATGGATTTGAGTCTGTACAAAAGAAAGTAAAACTATTTTTAAGTTTAGTTCACATGTAATGTTAAAGTAGTGCTGGTTATTGCTACCTATCAAGGACAGAATACTCTAAAGGCTATGTTGCAGCACTGAAAATAAATTTAAAAAAAAATATATATATACAAAAAAATATAATATATATATATATAAAAAACCAACAACTAATTAATGATCAAATTGAAATGGCTGAATCGTGACAGCTGTAAATACTTCCTAGGGTACTTAAATAATTTGAGGGCACATTTTATGATTCTCGCTAAAACATTTTGTTATCCAAGGCTCAGTATAGCGTATATTATCAATCACCTGCTTTTAGCAAATCATTTACAGCTCTCATCATAGCCTCCTGTAATTCATATATCAACTGTATAAACCAGTATGTTTTCATATGAACAAGGGGTTTCTATTGAATATGGTTTTAATCTGGCAACTTTATTTCTACATTGTACTAACAATAAATTTTAAGGCAAGTTTCAAATGAATCTATCCTATATAAAATACCTCCTTTGTTTGGCTGAAAATATATAACTTATAAATCCTTGTTTTCCTTGTATTTTATTTTAATTTGACCAAATTCTTCACAATAGAAGACTAACTGTCTTGTTTGTTTGTTTGATTGGTGTTTAACGTCGTACTCAAGGGTATTTCACTTATATGACGACGGACAGAAATACAGG
>JAVFBW010131817.1:0-13720 GCA_034783835.1 Mopalia ciliata
AGTGAACTGTTAATTAACTTTGAACAAACTAGGAACTCAGGGGTATAAGGAACATACACACTGTATTTGTAAGCCACAACACATCTTCATTTTAGCGCGAGTACAGGGAACCAACGACCTATATATAACGTTATATACATCTTATTGCAGCGAACATGCACAGCAAATTCAAATGTGTCTCCAAATAGTGGAGAGCGGTGTAGCTCATCAGTATTCAATATCGGCCGGACTTTGAACCGACCTTTACGTCGGAGGTTATTTACGGTACGGAAATGGCCGAGGATGTTCAGACATGGAATCCACCCCTGACAACAAACAAAAACATCCCTGAACAATTACAGGGCATACATAAGCCAATACAAAGACATAATACACATCGCTTTCTTTTTTGCTGCTCGTTACCGCCAAAAGGAACAACAGCAGGATGCTCCTCCAACCACCCACCGCACGACAAGCAACCTTTAAGAGTTTCTACCGCCAGGATTTTTAGTTCAACCGTGTAAATAAAAAATCAAAAGTATAAAACCCTACTCTCAAATTAGCCGTTTATTCAGAAGTGTTTGCTAAATTGGCTGAGGCTTTAAGTAAATATGACGTCGTTTAATAACATCACACTTTTCGGCGTCATGTGGTCTGGACGCATGTCGTGTGGCGTCATGTGGTCTGACATTAAGGTGTGATCCCTTGATTGGGATTTTACGTCGTACTCAAGGTTATTTTACTTATATGACATCACACGGTTCTTGCATTATTAAGGTGGAAAACAGGGTGGAAATCTCTTAAAAACCACCCCCGCGAATGCGTGAGCCACATCGTGCGACACACTCATAAACCTGATGGTCGAGAGACGGACTGGATCCCTTGAACGGTAAATCGGAGTGGCCCTTATGAAGTTTAGCCTTTAATATTTGGTTTGACTGTGGTGTAGTTTGCTTCTAGAAGCAGAATTCTATTATTTTCGCTGTGACTAAACAATATGTTTATTGATATCAGGATTTAACAGCTGTGACAATCCCTGGGCCAGTGTGTGCCGACAAAATGTGAGTTATTTCTTTTTTAAATAAGAGAAGAAAATGCAGAGGATAGAGGAAGCGTTTTCCCGGTGCTGTACGAGATAAAGTGCAACAAAAGACCGATATTATCTTTGCCTTATGCTAACCGGAGTGATTTCCTTCAACCACGGTTTCAGAACAGCCATATGAGTCAACTGACCTAAAGTACGACGTATAGCCCCAATTATTCAGACAAGCAAGCTATCCTCCAGAATTTAAAAGTTTAGGCTATTCCAAGTAATATACGAGGGAACCATCTTTTTGTATGGAAATATAATATCACGAACAACACTTATTGTTTACTGAATCGTTTGGGAGAACAAAAGACCAATCAGCAAATGAAAGAAGTATGCCTTGACCTATGAGTGATCTTCCTCTCATGGCGATCTAAATAAATCAAACTAAACGTCTTGATTTACATCTTTTGTCTGAAAATCAGCAGTTCTCTACATTGTAACTGACGTATATGTAGATCCAAACGAACATAAAATATATTGAAATGTTTGATAATTTGTATAATGTGCGAAACGGCAGACTGTCACAAGAAATTTTTGTTTGGCTTTTGTAGTGATGTCGTATTGCCCAACAATAGAAATATACAGATGGTATCTCTTATTCGAATCCGTTGCATTGTAATAAAGAGTTTGATGTATGCGCCAATCAAACTTATTTTAAGTCAGTTTCCAGTTTCCAGTATTTGTTGTTCGTGCTGATGTGGGTTTGCCGTTCGTGCTTCTCTGTATTTGCTGTTCGATCTTCTCTCGGTTCGTTATTGAATTCGTTCTTCTGTGTATTTGCTGTTCGAGTTTGTCTTTATTTGCTGTTCGGGCTTCCCTGCGTTTGATTTCCGTGGTTCTCTGGGTTTGCTCTTCGATTTTCTCTGGGTTTATCATGCGTGCTTCTGTGTTTTTGTTGTTTGTGTTTCCCTCTGTTTGCTTATTGCGCTTTCCTGGGCTTGCTTTTCGTGTTTCACTGGGTTTGCTGTCGGTGCTTTTCTGGGTTTGCTGTAAATACTTCCCTATGTTTGCTTTCAGTGCTTCTCCTGGTTTGCCGTTCATGCTTCTCTGGGTTTGCTGTTCGATCTTCTCTGTGTTTATTGTTCGTGCTTCTGTGTTTTTGCTGTTCCTGCTTATTTTTGATTGCTGTTCGTGCTTCTCTGGGTTTTCTTTTCGTGCTTTTCTGGGTATGCCGTTCGATCCCCCAGATCGGGTTTACTGTTTGTGCTTCTACGTTTTTGCTGTTTGCTTATCACGCTTTCATGTGTTTGTTTTCAGTGCTTTTCTGGGTTTGCTGTTTGCGCTTTTTAGGGTTTGGTGTTCGATCTTCTCTGGATTTATCATTCGTGCATCTATGTTTTTGCTGTTTGTGTTTCTCTTTGTTTGCTTATCGTGCTATCGTGGGTTTGCTTTCCGTGGTCTCTGGGTTTGCTGTTCGTGCTTTTCTGGGTTTGCTGTACGATTTTCTCTGGGCTTACTGTTCGTGCTTCTGTGTTTGTTGTTTGTATTTCTCATTGTTTGCAATTCGTGCGTCTCTGTGTTTGCTTTCTGTGCTTTTCTGGGTTTGCTGTTCTTGCTTTTCTAGGTTTGCTGTTCGTGTTTTTCTGGGTTTGCTGTCCGTGCTTTTCTGGGTTTGCTGTTCATTGCTTCTCTGTGTTTGTTTTAAGTGCACTTCATCTTTGGCTGTCAATTATACCTTTTAGTGACCTTTCGTTAAAACATATTTTGCTATAATTTGGTTGATTTTGCTTTATATAGAAACGGTCACACTATCGAAATCGGCATGGCTGGCAGTTTGCACGAGTACTTGACCGACCAACACGGAAAGTACGGCCCGATTGTTGGCGTCTGGATGGGTAAACTATACGTAGTAAGTGTGGCTTCGCCTGCAAGTTTTAAGAAACTGGCTGCTGTATTCGAAAGACCTCGTGAGTATCTTTTTCCATACGTGTAAAAATGTATTCGCCTTATTGGTAAGGGGACAAAGGGAAGGCCAACATTTGGTCCTTCGACTTTTGCCGAAACGGCAATTGTTCCGAACTAAGGACGACTTATGAGCAAAATATAGAATTGCTCCGACGGCAATGGCTCTGTATCATTTGTTCCAGCTAGACATTCCAACAATTACACCAATTTGTTGCTTTTGTTCCCGCCATACCTGGATTTTCAATGGAAAGAAACTAATTAAATTGTTTTACCTATCGAATAGCAACAATTTATATATATATATATATTTGAAACAAATGAAGAGAGAAAGATTTACTTGCCTCCACCGGGAATCGAACCCGGGACCTTTTGGTTACAGGCCCAATACTCTACCGACTAAGCTACAGAGGTTCATATATATCTGCATTTAAAAGAATATATCCTGAGCTCTTACTAATCTTACTTCGATGTACCCCTAATGGGATCGAGTCTGTCTGTTGACCACCAGGTAGAGTAAGACACACGATGTGGCTTTGGCAATCGCAGGGGTAGCCTTTACGAGGTTTGCTGCCGGTTTTCCGTTGTGATTATTTAATGAATAGTGTGAAGTGGATAATCCGTTATCATGCAATTGAAATTCCCTTGACTTCAACGTTAAACGCCAATCAGTCAAACAAACCACTCTATAGGTATATCAACACCGGGATAATTTACAGCGGAGTTAGTGCCGTAAGACCATTTAACATTAACGCAATTGCAACCTGAGAACATGTCACAGAAAGATTCTGGCAGAGTAATATAGCCACAGGAAATGTACCGGTAGCAAATATCACAAAATCACTGTGTCGCAGGATCAAATATCGCATTCGAATCAAACATAGATTCAATTTGTTTACTCATAAGCCATGTTAGACATAACACGTTTGAGTGATTATTACTCCCTTTTTTAGTGCATATTTTAAATTTTAGAGGCATTATATTGTAAAATTTCTGGTAACTCTTTTTTTGTATTGTAATTTTTAAAATTGTATTTTACTCATAATTTATAAAGGTTTGAAACGCAAAGACCAAGTCTTTTTTTAGCTGAATTATTTCAGTTGTTCCTTCCACTCATAACTGAAAAGAGTATCACGTATGCAAACTATGAAGACGGAAGAAAAAGACGGCATCCTTACGACCAAGCGCTCAGCCATGCAGCCATCAGTCGACTTTTCAAAGCTTTTCAAAAGGTATTCAATCGTTTTTAATAACAGCTGCGTCACGAAGATTTGTGCATGTGGTGAAAACAGGTCCGGTAATCCAGTTACTATTGTGCCTGGTACGGAATCCAGCTAGTGCCATGTCAAACTAAATTGTGTATTCATCATGACACTTAATGGCTTCCGTAGCTCGGCCTAAAACGCAATACAATTCATTCATTCTGTTTAAAATACTTTACTTCATTTATTTAAATCAGACCATAGACATGGCATATGAACAATTTAGCATTTATTACAATACAACCCAGATTGTAATATGTTAAAAAAAAATTGACAATTTTTGTTGGCTCACAACATTTCTGCATTGAATATATTCCAAGCATGCTGGGTTTAACGGCGCACTTCTTCTAATGTGTTGTATTTGCCGTATTACGTGATCGTCAATTAGGAACTTAATCATATTGGCTTTATTAAGAAAAATCAGCCACTACAGTTGGATAGATTCACACCAATTGTGTCACCTTACGACTCAGAGCAGTTCGTCATTGTTTTAATACATCGTTGTCATCATGTAAATGAAAGCGTAAACAGGGCTTAAAACACCAACGAATCGATCAATGTATTGAACAGATATTGTACGCCCATACCAACAATAAATATCATTGTGTGTTTATATTCTACGCCAAAATTCAAAATAACAGCAATGCCTGATATATTTATTTCTACATGAGCAGGTGACTGATGACGTGGTTTACGAATGGTCAAAGGTCGGGAAGGATGATCATATACCCTTACATCGAACAATGCTAGACCTGGCCATCAGAGGAATTGGTGTAGCCGGTTTTGGAGAGTACTTCCAAGATGGCGAAAGGACAGCCAAATTTCAGGATGGATACAATATTGTAAAATCAATTAAACGGACACTCCAGAAGTTGATTATCTAGTCAGCAGTTTAGTTGATTAAAAATGCCTTTAATTCTAAAGGCTTGGGGATGGCTGTTAGTGATGTTTTCCGCAATATTCCTCGAAATTCTGCTGCCTCCAGTTGATTATACGATATTTCATTATATGGACGGAACTGATGTATATTTAACAACTTATGCATCTAGTACACTGCATGCTAACACACAATATTGATATAAGAGTTATGTAGCCACTTTCAGAATAAGACGCACAACAGTAAAACATCGTGCTATATATTAACGCCTATAGATTAACATGACGAAAATGTATCGTACCACTTTATTTGGTCGTACGACATTATTTTTAGACTGGCCCCTGGCTTGGCGAAAGAAAAATAAGTTTAGTTGTCATATAACCACGTTCCAGCGTGAACCATTACCATGGTTACACGGTATCGATAGAAACCATTTGACCACGTGACGTGCTTTCGACCAACCAGAATAAAACAACTTAATATGTAATCTATCCAGCAAGGATTGTTGTAGTTAAATACAATTGCTATACTTTTTATTATACTGTGGATATGTGAGATTTCATTCTCATCACGGGCTGGTAATTAGTTGCATTACTATTTTTATTTCGTTCACAGTGTTGGTCGACAATGGAGGAATCAATTTCAAAGGGATTCCCAAAACCTGGGACACAGCGCTTTACGCAATTCGAGAAAGGTGACATTAACTTTGTGATTTTACTTTTGGTTCATACTGACTGGGCTTGCGACCGGTGCTTAGTTGTAGATAGTGGTGAAAACAGGATCGTTTCCGTCTGTCCTCTATCAGGTATACAAGTGAATCACACGTTGTGGCTTCGACAATCGCTGGGGATGGTTGCTACCAAATTTCTCCCGTTTTTCCACAGTGATTAGGTAAGAAACAGTGTAAAGTGGACAACGCGTCGTCATATAAGCGAAATACCCTTTAGTACGACGTTAAACCCCAAGCACAAAAACAAACATAACAAACATATTGACAGTGGGGGCCCATTGAAAACAAACATACCCCCAAATGAATACAACCAAATACAAAAAGAGAAAAATCACACATTAACTAAAAAAACAAAATTACATTTGTTATTAATAACAACAAGTTGCTGACATGATTCATTTTAATTTTTGCAGGACGCCTTGCAATGCACAATCTAGTAAAAGACATCGTCGAGAAAAAACGAGCGAGTACAATTCAGGATAGGCCTACTGACCGATTATTCGTTGATGTTCTAATGGAGTTGGACGACTCCAGAGATAGAATATTTCCCGATGCGCTTGATTTCGTTATCGGAGGTTTCCACACAACCGGCAATAGTGAGTGTTAGATTGATCATCCGGTTGCACACAAACAATATGGCAATAAGTGTCGTTATGTTTTACTGGACTTCCGGGTAGAGTTACCATTTTCAATATCTGTCGCTAAGCATTGAATACTGATATTTGTAGCCACGTTTTGTGCTGCTGTTGGATGAAGATGTATGACAGGGAGGGAAAATCGTATTTTTAAAAATATATCCGGAGTGTCAGATTTACGCGAACATAGCACAGATCACGTGATGTGACCTACATGCCAATAAAGGACAAGATGGGGAAAAATAATGCAAAGTAGCATCAACAAGGTAGCATGTAACATGCCAAAAGCAGGTGGCTCCAGTATGTATCAATTGTTTTTAATATAAATAGTGGGGAAGTCACACTTTAACTTAATGACATATCGTGTTGGGTGTATTTTGGAAATATTGAAACCAGGTCAGGGGGCCAGTTTTGCAAATCGATGTTAGCTTACATAAAACGTAATTACCATGACGACCAGTACATAAGACCTAGTGTTGCTATGTCAGTTACGTAAAAAGAAAGCTAAGATCAAGCTTGAGATCAGTGAATTAACGTGCTTGCTCCGTATCATTCCTTTTATTTCAGTGCTAACATGGGCCCTTTATTATTTGGCACGAGACCAAAGCATTCAGGAGAAGCTCGCAGAGGAAATCAAATCGGTTCTAGGAGGGGGGACTGTGGACGAAACGAATATTTCAGAGTTAAAGTGAGTTCACTACTATCACAAATAATTTTTTTATTTGTGTAGGCGTAGTTCACGTTATTTCAGGCACTTGACACCTTGTTACCTTAATGTTTGGGAGCAAACACATTTCGACCACATCATCAAAAAGACGCAAACACGACAAGAACTAGATGGATTGCTTAGTTGACGGTGGGGCGATTTCGCCACCTGGGTGACTTGGATAATGTTTTGCAACCCGTGTATTGCAGTCAAATGCAGGCATTGTACCCCACCGGCAATTATTGCCCTTCCCCTGCTTAATAAATACATGTATGGTATGTCTAAAAATTAAGCATAGAAAAAAAATTAGAACCCGCAGCCGTGGCTTAGTGGTTAGCGTGTGCGGTTTCTACGCCTATTTCCATGTAGCGTTAACTGGTTCGAGTCCCTCTATCGACCCCCAGTTGTATGAGTGAGTCGCAAGATGTGGCTCGGGGGGCTGGTTTTAACTATGTTTTTTTCCTGGTTTTTCACCGTAATGAGGCAAGAAACAGTGTGGAAGTGGACAATCCGTCGTCATATAAGTGAAAACCTTTTAATAACGATGTTAAACTGCAATAAAACATTAATAACATCGAACAATGTCACATAAAAACATAAAAGTTTCTCCGGAATGTAAAGAAACGGGCTAGGCGGCCAGTTATTCCATTATCAGACATTCCATTTTAGGTATCTGCGCCAGGTACAAGACGAAACGTTGCGATGCTCTGTATTGGTTCCTTGGGGAGCAAAATACCTAGACGAAGACACGTACGTGGAAGGATACCGTATTCCAGCTAAGGTACTTTAAAAGGAAATGTTTACTTGACGCGATATCACTGGAATTATAATCACAACAATACAATGTTACAGCGTAACAATCATTTACGATGAGCAGTCAATCGATATATGTCTAATGTAACATTTATTAGTATTTTATTCAAATGACGACACCTTGTTCATTGTCCGACATACAACCAAAAAATGTGGAGTAATTATCAGTATTGGAAAATGAATCTTCTTTGAGACCTAAGTAACCGAATTCCTTTGTTCTTTGAACAAACTAACTGTTTAGCCACAGAGAGTAAAAGGAGTGTGTTTGTAAGTTTTGCTTGGAGTATGAGGCTGTAGAGATCAAATTCGTTGTATTAAACCTCACCAGCTGTGAATGGAAGAGCAAATCGCGCAACATGTTTACTTATTTAAAGGTACTTCACTTATATTAGGCCTACTGGTATGTCTCATTGGAATACAGCACACTTCGCCCATGAAGCCAGATTCGTGGCATATGCTAACACCATCGATAAGTGTAGACAATGGTTGTTTAATTACCAGCATTTTCGTCTAACGTAGAGAAGAAACTACCTACATTCTTCCACCGTGCATATTGTTTCTTTCATGTATCGATATTAACAGTGAGTGTATGCTTCTGGGCCACATATCCTCATCCCCTCTGGTGTCTAGGGTTCGATTACCGCGAACCGTATGTGGGTTGGTATGCCAGCAACCAGCGGAAGGTCGTAGGTTTTCTGGGTAATTTACTTCCCAGTTTTCCTCCAACAATAATACTAGCAAATAATCTGCAATTGGGATTTAATCTTGTTGATCCAAGGTCGGATGAATAAATAAATAAATAAACTTGCATCAGTAATCGCCCTTTTTCTCTTTCAGACCCCTATCATAACATCTTTAGGAACCATGCTACAGGACAGTAGATATTGGCCTAATCCTACAAGGTGAGCTTGAAATCCTCCTATAGCCTTTTTGTTGCAAAGCTAGAATTGATTGCTGTAAATAAGGTTCGCTTATCTCTATAGATGTTATTAGACAAATCTAACTTCAATAACTTGCATGCAAACTATTGAAATCCTTTCGAGATGTTACATACAGTGGAAGCGTATTTAAAGGAATTTCACATCTGCATACAGGTGAGATCATATACAACCCCTAACAAGTGACGACCGAAATATAATAACACAAAGACAAGTTTCGAATTTAAATTGTTGTAATGAATTTAAGTATAAATGGAAGGCAATCGTTCCTACCTTTAAATAGTTGCTTACATAAATTTACAATGTGTTGAGCGCACTATAACCTATAACCTGGTAGCGTTGAGTTGTCCTAATACTTCAAGTTTAAAATAAAGGAATTCAATTTGCACTTAGCTCAGATCTCGATGTCTGTCGAATTCAGCCTATCCCCAATTTAGAAACCCGGTCGGAGAACCCCTGGCTATCTCCATAGCTATTCTCTTTCCTCTCCTCTTCTCTTTCTATCCCTTTTCTATCCTAGTTCTTTAGTTCTCTTCCTTTTTAACCTTTTCGAAAACGTCTGTTCAATGGACTAATTTCGATTGGTCAAGCCAATTAGGGACTAAAGAAACATACCGTTGGCTATAGTATTTGACTGAAAGCTTTACAGCTTACAAAAAGTAAACTTTCAGAAAATAACAACTATTATGAAATTCTCTTCATAACACTGCTTACATGATTTGTTTGATTGTGCTTGAAATTAAGAGTATTTTAATGATATAACGGATTTAAGTTTCCGTTATTTGACAAGAAATAAATCTCGTGATTAACACCCAGAGTCACCAGAAAACTGCCCGGATGTAAAAGGTAGCCTTTTGACCAGGTACCTGTGGGGTACAGTGAGGACATCCGGCAGATGCCCACCATATAGTAAGCTAAGTCAAACCACACAATAAACAATATGATGTCCATACTAGGCGACATGTACCCTTCATTCATTCGTTCGAAATTTGCAGCCTATATAACATGCATTAAGCAACCTGTAGCTATGGCCATGGTTAATCCTGGCTGCAACACTCAACCTCCAGAATTCGTTTCTTGGATTGGGGTTTTGCGTCATACTCTAGGGTATTTAACTTAAAGCGATACTCCCGGCTGATATAACCCATATATCCCTTGAAGGTTACCATTAAATATACTTAAATATGGCATCGACTCACCGTTTCTTCATTTTATAAAATAACCCGGGGGCTACAGATATGTACCTTACCACGACCACTGGTAGCTGACATTTTGGGCGTGGCCAGTCCTGTCTATGACGTCACGTGACTAACACACTTCTGTGTTACATGTTAATTACATAAGTGAACTAATGACCTTAATAGGTCAACTGTCAAAAGTTTAAACAGTCGACTCTACATGTCTCGTGACGTAGGCACCTAATTTGAAAATAAGAATATTTGATTTAGTTAATATTTGTGGATCCCTTCCGTTTAATGATAAAAGAACCTAGACATGGCCGCGTGGATACATTTGACTGTAGTTTGTGCATTACCCAACATTTAAGATGCAATTATAAAATGGGTATAGCTCATTAGAGAGCATAATTAAACACAAGAAATGATGCCTGTTTTACCTATATGCATTTTACTGCAGCCCGGAGTTTCGCTTTAAATAAGTCGGGGTCACGTCGTGAGAATCCCTCATACACCTGAGAGTCGACGGACTGACTCCGGGCATCGGAGTAGGATTAGTTAGCCGACTAGGCCATGACCCTAGGCTCCACATTCTGGAATAGTAATGAACGAAAGCCCAAATTAAAATATATTTAATGAAAAAGGATAAATGACTGTTCCATTTGTTTTAGGTTTGATCCGGACAGATTTACTCCAGAGAACATCCGGCGACGCCCTGCACATGCTTTTGCTCCATTCGGACTGCCCGGAAAGAGAATCTGCCCGGGGTACCGGTTTGCTTACACAGAAACGGCTGTCGTCTTGGCAACACTCGTTCAACAATTTCGTATAGAACTCGCAGACAATTCGCAAAAAATTCTACCTGTGTTTGGGTTTGTGACAAAAGTCAACGAGGAAGTGTGGATTACTCTTTCTAAACGTTAACTCAGAACATTTATACGTGCAAATTATTGTTAAAGTCGGTGTCGACAGATTTTTTTATCGGACTGAAACACAACCTGAGTTTGTAACTTTTTAAAGAATGATTATCTATAATTCTCCGCCATTGCTCTGGACAGTATGTTGCATGTTAGTGTCCAATGTATTAACAACAGTTCATAATGTATTGCTGGGTTAGTCCATGAATTAGTGTTAGATACACGGCGGTCATTTAAGTAATATCCCAGTGTACGCGGCGTTATACACAATTTAACCAATCAATTTACTAATCTCTCAAAGACTGTATGATAACGGATATGTTTTGAATAGTATTTTAGCCGTTTTATCCAAAAATTTAAAACTTTTATCACAGATATTTTTTTTATATAAGTGTATTTGTTTGTAACCTGTTTAAATACCATATATGTTATCAGACCTGTAACTGGGCCATGCTGTTGGATCCAGAACAAATAATATAATACAATAACTTCCGGTACCGAAAGAAATCTGGAGGAACTCGACGTTGCCTTGCTGTTAACCAGTAATGTCATGATTTTTGTGTAAATCCATCTGTATGTCAACAAAAAAATTCCTGGAAAGACGTTTTCTCTGCTTGGATGACCTTCAACACTAAAAACGTTATATCAAACAACGATATAGACGATAAAACTAATAAGAGTTTCATATGGATAACAACTTCTTGATTTATTTTTCACAACGTTTCCATCTCATTCCAGAGATCGTTTTCAATCCATATGAATCTCTTATTAGTTTTACGTTACCCAACTTCTAAATGCCACTTAAAGAAGATATAGACGATGTTAATATTTGAGATAATACTAACATACTAGTAAACAATAAAGCTTTTTTCTACAAAGCATGGGCTAAAAGTGGTCTTTTCTTTTTTAGAGAGCTAATTGACGAGAATTGATTGTCACTATGTACAAGGTACGAACTAATTTTCGGCAATATACGGGAGTCCGCAAAGCAGTTAAAGCGTATGTCCAATCAATAAATTTTAACCCTTGGCAAAATATGCAAATATTACTTATTCTTATCAATTAGTCTGAATGTGTTATGACAACACATAGAAGGTTGTAAAGATACGGATAATGTTATAAGCGAATAAAAGGAAATCTCTACAAGTCAATCAAAATGGACATCAGTTCCTCCTGAGGCTTGGGAAGATATATACTACATCCCTTTTAACTGCTCTCGCTATACTAAATTACAATGGTTCCAATACAGAATTATTCAACGCATCTTAGCCACAAACGTGTTTTTGTGTAAAATAAAAATAAAAAGTGAGGAGTTATGTACCTTTTGCAAATTGGAACGGGAAACTTTGAGTCACCTCTTTTATGATTGCCAAGTAGTAAAAGGTTTGTGGAACAATCTCCGAATATGGATAAGTGAAGTTACTGGTGTAAACACAGACAATTGTTTGTCTATTTGGCAAACGAAATACGTATGACTTGTGTCACTTAACTGTATTTTATCAGTGACTAGATGTTTTATTTACAAAAGAAGATGTCAAGGTAAAATGTTATCCTCCCATTGACTGAAACAATCGATATTTGAGTATATTGCCATAGAAAAACATATAGCCTTTAAACATAATGAAGTTGAAACTTTTCAAAATATGTGGAATGATTGGCTAAGATAACGTGATAATTTATTAAACTTTTCGTTGGGGAGCTATACAGAAAATATAGGCAAAGTTCATAACTCTGAATTTATATAAAATTTTCTGACTTTTGAGTGACTCACGTACAACAATGCTGCTGTTTTCCTACTGCAATTAAACGATAATGGTAACACACTTATCTGCACTAAATGCTACTTTGTTGTTTCTTGACCAATCCATGTACCTATCATTGTTACAAAATATAAGTACTCGTAACACACACTTGCAAATATTTTCACCTGCAAACCAGGTCACGTGGTCATGCAGGGTAAGTTGTAAATTCTTGATCAAAAAGCATAAATAAAAAAAATTTAAAAAATTTAAAAACCTGTAATGTTTGGCTAGTTTTTGTCACTTATTTGCATACATTTAAGATTTACCGTTTGTGGTTTTGTTGACTGGTACATGATCACAAGTTAAGGCTATTTGTTGTGCTCAAGATTGTGGGAATTATCTAGGTCTTTGTTGAGGCAAAGTTTTATTTTTTATAGCGATTGCCGAATGGTGCTCAATGTAATATTATTTGTTCAGCTTAAGTTTTCTGTTTTTGTTTGATATTAATTTAGGTACATCATATATTTCGTTTTTTTTTGTTGCGGTCATTTAACTGGGACTTAAGTTGTTTCTCATGGAAATTGCAATATAAAACAAAGAACACCTCAGATAATTATGTTTTAAATAAATCAAAACTAAGCCTCTTCGTGTTTAGGTTACGGTTTTGTTTATAACTGAAGCCATCTGTAACTTATTGTTGAATTTCATAACCATCAAGTATCATCTAGCCTTTTAAAGGGGAAGACCACCCAAAAACCATATTCTATAAATAAGTAAAACTTTTTGTGTGTAATACAATTCATTCATTTCCATTTTCATAATCTTATCGTAACTCTGGTTATCATTCATTAAAGAGGATCACAAGGTCCAGTGGAGTCATCAAATCCTGTGCTGCTAAATTTTCCTGCACTCTGGTTGGTCAGCCAATTTTGAACTATCCAATGATAGATCAGT
>JAVFBW010131828.1:0-11058 GCA_034783835.1 Mopalia ciliata
CCAGCTCTCCATACACCATATAGCCAGGGGTGGACTTTCTCAAATTTAATAATTGTTTTAAAAATTTAAGTTCTGCCATTTGTATACATTTAATATTGTCTGTGCCCAAGATCTCCCAGCCAAAAAATAGTACGGACATAACTGTTTGATCAAACAATTCAATAATACAATCCAAAGTTAAATCTAAGTTCCTTTGTTTCTTTAGTAAGCAATACATAGCTTTGTTAGCTTTTAGTACGTTTTGTCTCATGCAGTAACTAAAATTCCTATTAGAGCTAAAGTGGACGCCTAGATATTTGAATTGATCGACTATCTCAATATTTTCGTTATCAAGCAAAAAGGTAAACTTGGTATGACTTCTACTTCCAAATATCAATATTTTAGTTTTTTCTTTATTAATAGTGAGTCCCCATGCTTTACAATACTGGCCATATGAGTCTAATGAGAGCTGAAGATCTATTTCCGAAGTTCCTAATACAACAGTGTCATCTGCATATAACAATGCGAAAAGTTTGAGGTATATTTCTAGATCATTGTCATTCGTTCTAATCTCTAAAGCTGTACATAGTTTTGATTCCAGGTAGTTTTCCAAGTCGTTTAGATAAATAGCAAAAAGAAGAGTTGATAGGTTTTCACCCTCTCACGCCTATATCACATGAGAATATGTTAGAAAAATAATTTTCTCCTTTCACCCAAGATTTTATACCACTATATAAGTTTTTGATCACATGTCATATTTTACCGTGTATGCCATGCTTAATCAGCTTGATCCAAAGGGCTTCTCTATTCACCGTATCAAAAGCTTTGCTGAGATCGATAAAAGCGCAGAACAGTTTTTTCCTCTTACGTTTCATAATTTCTATAATTGATTGTAGGTTAAACATATGGTCCAAAATAGAGTAGCCCTTCCTGAAACCAGCTTGAATTTCTGACAAAAGGTTATTTTCATCTAAATATTGTGCTAATCTTGCATTTAATAAACATGTGAATAATTTTCCCATACAGCTCAGTAGGGTGATGGGCCTGTAGTTTGCTGGTTCTTTTGTACTCCCCTGGTTTTTGTATATAGGTGTTATTACCCGAGAACGCCATGGTTGTGGAATGTGACCAGAGTCTAATACAATGTTAAAGAAATTTTGATAAACATCTATGAAGACATCTATAGTTGAAATTATATATTCATTTATTACACAATCTACACCAGCCGCTTTGTTATTCTTAAGTTCTTTCACTGCAGAGTATATTTCAGTTGAAGTAAACGGTACGTTTAACATATCACAGTTATATTCAGGTCCATTATAATTATCGTTTTCTGTTCGCGTCTGTGGGATAACATTTAAGTTGGATGTCTCATCAGCATTGACCGATTTAAAATATTCAAACATATTATTTAAGGGAACTTGACACGTATAATTTGTATTACAATTGAATCTGTTAATGTATTTCCAATATTCTCTAGGGTTTCCTCTTCTCAATCGTTTAATATCTTTTCTCGATGTAAATTTAGTTTGATACTGAGTGCGAGATTTACTTAAAATAATTTTGTAATCTCTACTTGCTGTTCTAAGCGCCTCCCAATTATTGGTAGTTTTAGTGTTATTTTATTTCTTTTTTGTCCTATGATATGCTTTCCGTTTAATACGACATTCTTTGTTAAACCAAGGTCGTTTTCTTGGCCTGTTAACACTAAATTTATCATCCCGAAAAGTATAAAAATTGAGGCTTGGATCCAAATGTAATAAAAGCCGAGTTTATCAAAATGTTTGAAATTAATTTGGATATACGATTTATGTCATTTTCTGTTATTTCTTTCTTATCGTTTATATTTCTAAAATATGATTTTAATTCTTCTATGTTTTCCACGTAAAGTTTATTTTTATCAGGGTCCCATTTCTTCGGTATAACCGTAGAATCTCTCGTAGTGGGATGGCTAGTTTCACTGTATAAATTAACACATGGAGAAAACTCAGAAAGTTTAAAAGAAATGGGACAATGTATATCAGATAATAGTGGACAAAAATCGTGTACTTCAAAATTTGTCATAATTTGTAAGCCTCCAAAGGAGGCTAAGACGTAATCAATCAGGCTAACATCTTTACTTGTAACCTTACCCACTCCTTGGTCATTACCCATTCTTCCATTACATATATATATTTTGTTAAATTTACAAACATTTAATAATCTATTGCCATAGTTATCCGGTCGACGTTTATCTTCGCTTGATTGGTTAATGGGGACATTTATGTCATATAACTTTAAAGGTTCAATAAAGTGATGATATAAATCATCGTCTATATTGAGCTCAGACTCATCACTATAGTCGACAACACAGTAGTCAGGACGTAACCCTGTCCGTGCATTTAAGTCCCCCACTAGGAACACATGTTTTGACAGAGACAGTTTATCAATCAGTTCGAGTTCTATGGTGTCCAAACTATCAGCACATGCATACTTGAGCCTTCTTGGGTGGGGTGGGGGGGGGGGGGGTATATACAACACCAATATAGAGTTGTCAGGTTCAGTCAGGTAGTTCTGATTGAAGTGAAACCACTGGATATATTCTGATTCGACTTTATCAACACATACTAACGAAGCTAAAGATTGCTTTATAGCTATGGCTATACCGCCTGAGCGGACTGAAGTTTTTGTATTTCTGTTATTGAAAAAACACATATCCAGGTATTTCAATTTCGTTCAAATCGTCCAGTTTAGTTTCAGCAAATGTAACGATATCCATAACTAGCTATAAAATCAACAAACTCAGGGTCAATAAGTTTTGATCGGAGTCCGCATACGTTTAAGAATAACACTTGTAACTGTGTTTGACAGCTGTCATCGCCCGTGTTGACCTATTTCCCTTGGTCAGTCAAGTGGTCAGCCTGGTTTATGTAATCTTGTAATCCCAGTGAGTTATAGTCGACGTTCGTAATACCAAGTCGGAAGAGATCATCGGGGGTTTCAATTATAACTGGTTTTGATTCATCTTTGAGACCGGGTGTTTTCTTCAGATTACAGAAGATCTTGCCATTGAATGTAGACACACGATCCACACAATCACAGTTTTTAGCTGTATAAAGTAGCTTTGAACGAAGAGATGTCAGATCATCATTGAGATACACATACTTATATTTGTCATTTACACAGTCCCTCAGAGTTTTTCTTTTCCCCATTATGTTGGTTTTTATTTGCCTCCAGACGAATTTGACAAGTACGGGCCGTGGTTTATTTGCATGTTTTTTTACCGTTCCTATGCATTACAGAAATATCACCAGCGTTTATTGAGCTACCCATTGTTTTAAATAAATCTAGAACCTTTTCACTGATATTTTCATCGCTTTCTTCAGGTAGACCAAATATGCGAATTGTTTCACGGCGGGTATATTGCTCCAGTTTGTCCTGTTCATATCGTAGTAACAATAAAGACTTTGTAATTTTGTTTTCTAAATTTTCTTGAGCTTTCGTAAAGGATTGTGTCAGTTCAGTAACAGTTTGTTGAATAGCTGAGTTTACTGCCTTTGCAACAGCGTCAGATATAGCGGAGGTTATAATAGGGATAAGTTGACTGGTTACCTGAGGTCTGTTCAGGAGAGCGAGCGAACATGTGAGCGCTCGGCGAGACAACGCACACTCCTCCTGAAGGACAGCGAGCGCTCGCTTTGCTACACAAAATGGCGGCGTACAATCAGATTAAGGAGGTCGTGCTGAGTGAACTTTCTGAAACAACTGATCTTTTTTACGAAGACTTTATGTATAAAACGATCACTGTGGCTAGTGAAGAGGAAAGCGAAGAAGGTCAATTTTTAGGCACAGCGCGTATTTTAGATTATGTTGAGAAAACTGTACAGAGCTATGGCGATGCAATGTTCCGCTCCCACTTTAGGATGACCCGTCAATCGTTCGAGGTAAAAAATAAACAAAAAAACAAAAAAAATGTAAATAAAGGCTTATAATTGTACATATATATGTGTATATTTTGTTGACTGGTATTTAGCGTTGTACATTGTTTTACTTATATATACATATGGCAATATAGCCGTTTAAATTGGTTGAAAACCATTAAGAAATCGACAAAAGAAAAAAAACAAACAAACAAACGTCTCCAGATTTATCACAATGTATCGATGTCAAATTCCTTCGTCGTAGTCCTACTTGTCTCAACCCGTGGTGGAGGTTGAAAATTGATTTGCCGCTTTCACCGGCCTTTCAAATCACATACCTGAATTTTCTTTGATTTTTTTTTAAATACTGGTAAATTGAACACTGCATGTATTCCTACGTTGTATGGCATGTTACATGAGCCCGTGTGACGTTTTCTCGATCTTGCGGCTCCACAAGTCATAAGAGAGAAATACTCTTATTTACGACAAAACGAATGAGTAAATTAATCGTCATCCGTTAAACCTCTTTTATGCTGGACATACGTTGATGGATCCATTATTTAACTAGAATGAATATTAAGATAAGATACAATTATTTATTTAGGTTACACTCAAACATATGACAACAGTCAAGAGAATACTGACACCGACCGCCACACAGTGTCCAGGTGCAATACCAACACATGATACCAGTAAGGTACCGGTAGGTCTTTACAAGATAATAGGCCTACATTAGATTCTGGTTTTTATAAAGGATCTGGCGATATTGTCCAACCACCACTATTTTCGATTTGTTGTATGCGTCAGGGCAGTTTCCCAAAAAATGTTTGAGGGTCCTATCCCAAATTCTTAAGACCATAATCAGGGTTCTGAATCCACTTTTAGCTTGAATTTATGAAATAGTAATACGTTGACCTTAATTTGGCCTGAAATAGTTTGGGCGCCCATAACTAAAATGAATCTGGATACTGCCCTGTACGTATCAAATCTTGAGTTCAAAATGATACAATACTTGAGCTCTTTAAAGATTGAAATCAATAACAACACAATCACTTTTTGGGTCGTAGAGTATATAATCATACCTGTTACTTTTAGGCATTACTGCATATCATTGGACCTCACACAGAAGGGAGGACAATCAGTTTAGAGAAAAGAACATTTGCTTGCCTCTGGTATGTAAGCAACACCGAGACATTCCGCAGTGTAGCAGATAGGTTTGGATTGAGTAAAGGATCTTTGCACTACTATATGGGCAATTTTTGTAGGACACTTACAGAAACTACTATTCTTACGGATCTGATATCTTTGCCAACACCAGACCAATACCATGATGTTGCAAAAAAAAATTCAGTAAGAGCTGGATTTCCAGGTTCCATTGCATTTTTGGACGGTACGTACATCCCTATACCTGGCCCAAGCCATTTCAGGGACTCCTATATCTGTAGAAAGGGGTTTCCTGCTATGCATCTTCAGGGTGCATGTGATAGCGATCTTAAATTTGTTGATGTGTATTGTGCCTATCCAGGGTCAGTACATGATGCTCGAGTCTTCAGGAACAGCCCACTGGCAACGAAACTAGAGAACGGTCTCTTTCCCCCACAGTTCCACCTGCTTGGAGATTCAGCTTATAAACTTTCCCCATATCTGCTTGTGCCCTACAGGGATAATGGTCACCTTAGCCCGGAGGAAAAACGGTACAATTTTGCACATAGTTCCACGCGAGTGGATATAGAGCGCTGTTTTGGGCTATTGAAAGGCAAATTTAGAAAACTAAAGTTTCTAGACATGAGAAAGGTCAAAGACATTCCATCTCTTATTATTTCATGTTGCGTATAGCACAACTTTATTTTGGACAAAGAAAGATATACAGACAATGAAATTGGCGTGGACATGGAATGCCAAAATCAACCGGATATCACACTACTTTTGGCCTAAGGATACTCTACCCCCTCCCCGTCAAATTTGCGAATTTTTCGTTATTGCATATTCCAAAAGTTGAGATAGTGATCTTTATCCCAGAGCAGACCCAATAAGTTGAATTGAGATTGATCACAGCTTGAATGGAATTCCACTAACATTTGACACGGTTAGCTCTTGTCAATTTTATAGAAAAACTGGTATATTTCAAAATATCTATGCATACTTATTTGCGAAACATACATAGAATGACTCAATGCGATATTATAAAGTAATTGTGAAAAAACTAAATTGCATTACTTCAAAGAATTTAGCATGAAAGAGGTAAAACTGCCTGAAGTGGATAATCCGTCATCATATAAGTGAAATAGCCTTGAGTTCGACGTTAAACTCCAGACAAACAAACAAACAGTCATATCTATAGGCCAGGTACATGTATAACAAGTCTTAAAAGTTTTAACACAGACTATTTGAGGTCATTCTATACTAGCCATTAAAAGAAAAATAATGCTGTTTCAAACTGAATTCGGACACTGGCATACGCCGTTACTACTAGGAAAATCACAGATGTTTATTTGCCCCCAAAAAACGCATAATAGATGTATATAGGAGGTCGTGTGAAGTTTCATTTTTTTTCAAGAAGTCCTACTAATCTCTCCAATGCTTCCACTCTTCTTGTTTCGAGCGCCATTCGCTCATTGTGCATACGAAGGAAATCTTCCCGCAGTTGCGGCAAGACTGACTCTGACTTTTCTGTGTTCAATTTATATCTGGCCAAAAATAAAAATATGTGGTAAAGAAACTTTGAGTACATCCGAATCAGTTTAAAATCAGATGTATAAACTCCCAGAATAGCAAAATACAAGGACCTTTTTAGAATTTATTACCATCAAATTGACTAAATCTATACATTTAAGATAGAAAAAAAATTATGAGCTGATGTGATTGGATTTGTGTTCGAGTTAAGGTCGATGTATGTAGCGTTTTTGAACGTCAGTTCTCCTTTGTTTTGTTAGAAGGGAGAGTTACCTAAGCTTCATACTCCTAAATTTACGGTCACAGTCAAGGCCAGAGTAGCGGTGACCGAACTCATTCATCGTTCGGGACACAGTCCTCCACGCTTGTTTAATAGTCACAAGGCTGCTACTAAACTGGGAGGCATTTTTTCTTCTCAAGTCCACCAATAACAGCACCGCCTCATGGGTTCAATGTACTCTAGTTGAATCTATTACAGAATAAGGTAGATAAATAAAGTAACACAGCGCAATGCACCTTTCTGTCAACCAAGACCGATTTATAAGCGCCAGGTAACCAAAAACAAATGAATTCTGAATTTAGACAAAATCTCTCCACAAATCCAAAACCATGTAGTACTGCAATCATATGACCCATGGTACCAATCGTGCATGGCGAAATCATAGCAACTGCTGTTATTAATTTTAAAGCCCGAATTTTAATTTGGCAAATAAAATGTTAGGTAACAAATCATCAACAGTGATATTCAAATAAATGTTCACCAATGTTTATGATGGAATCCTTCATAAGGTTGAACAATTCGTTAAAGACCAAGCATATTTTCAACACATAATCAGATTATACCTTCACTGGTTCTGTTACCATCCAAATCAGGCGAACTCTGGCTGTGGAAAGACTGCAGCGACTCTAAAAAAACAACAGTAAAGTGCTTGATTAACTAAGAAGGATGTCCACTCCAGTTTGCTTGGCGAAAGTTTCAAAATGGATTGAATATAGCATGTACGATTTTAAACGGGTACACTTATCGGATTCGTCTTGTGAAAAACTAGCCAAAGTGTCAGCATTTGTGTCAGAGATATCTACAAAAATGATTAAATTTTCGCTACTTCTATGTACATTTCCGTTAAATTCCATAAAAGACAGAATCTTTTGATCTTTTGAGTCTTTTTATGAAAAGACATGATTGTGATAGGTGTTTTACCATTCGTCAGACACCTCATTGTGCTACGGCCAATAACTGTTGGAATATAAGGGATATACCTTTAAGAGCAGTGTGTAACACAAATCAATCGATCAATCTAACACATATGCCAAAACGTCCAGATGTACTAAAGTTAAACTCACGATTAAATTTCGATCATTTAATGATATGCTATTGGCTGTTTGTATTATCCACAAAAGTATGTATGCATAATTGATTGTAAAGGCCGTATATACCTGAGGCTCCTGCCTATGTAGAATTTGTTTGTTCTGGTATGGGTCTGGCTGGTAGCGTAACGTTTGGAGATGAAGTTGATGCTGAAGAAGCTGAAATATACATGGAAGATGGGCCATTAGTGAACTTTCCTGACTCCCCACCATAGAATATATAAAGTGCATGCGACAATATATCAATCCATCCGTTGATGGATTGATATATTGTCGTAAGCACTAATACATTCTATGTTCATATGCTGCCTGCGATATTATATTTAAGAGTGTTTTCCCCTCATAAAAACAGGTCCAAATGCTTAAATTTTCCCTTCCTATATATTCCAGGCCTTGGAGGGTAGATATATATTTTTACACACAAATGACGACTAAAAATTTAATTTATTCGTTTAGATGTCTGCCATTAAGAACTTTCCACATTTGGGCTGCTTATAGGACAAAAAAAGGTATAATAACCATCATCTAGAGATGCAACTGCATACTCCATAAACCGCACTTTCTCCCTACTAGAAAGCTCTTTTGGCGCGTGCTTTGCTAACATATTAGCCACACCATCATCGAGATTACAGTCGTATTCATATGCTGCCTGAGATATTTGGTCAAATTCGCTTGTTTTCCCCAGAGTCACACCTTGGCCTGTGGCTTTCTCCTGCCATGCAGTCACTAGACCTAGCTGAATCACCATTTGAAGTGATTCCTGTACAGCTGTATGAAAGATGGAAGAAAATATTTAGAAACGGAGCATAGTTATTAATAATTGATATGCTGAACACATTTAACATTTAACCACATATCCGAGAATTTTTTACCGTTTATCCGATAACAGAGAGCACCAAAAGTACCTCAGTTTTTAAATGTAATACTAAATAGTGAAACTAATTGTCTGAACATCCAATTAGAAAACTTATCATCTAACATTTACATACAGGGGGTATATTTAATTCATAATCTTCTTGTCTTAGTGTAATCCTATTTCGGTCGTCAATTGTTTTTGCGATCTTATTTGAAAATCCTTAATATGTACATTTCCACTCTAGGCCTATATAGAGTTTAAGTACAGTTTGCTCCAATCAAGTGAGGATTTATTTTAAAACATTTTTGGATAAAAAGCTTCATAACACTTCAGCATCTGAAGTCGACAATATGGGGATTGTATATATATGCATCGTGAAATGGCCACAACTGCATAATTTAAGAAGGTTATTATCTGGACATGCAGCATCTTTTATAGCCAAGGGTGTTATTCCGAGCTTCTCTGCATTATAACTCTTGGCATATTGATTGCATATAAAGAAAATTACAGCTTTGCCCCTGGTGGATAAAATGACCAAGTTTCGAGTTAAAGCGCTAATAAGATATCTTTAATGTTATACTCTAGTTTTGACAGGTTATTTAACTTTGTAAAGCACTATTGGCAGATACACGGAGAGTTAGTGTATTGGTAAATGCTTTCATTGAAATGCATTATTACATAACCGGACATTGTTTTTTCAACAATTCATCCGCTTTCATCATTCCCTATCGCTGTCATTTTCTAGTAACAAAAGTCCTTATGGTTGCGTAGAACTCCCCACGCATCCAATAATTCGCTTGACAGTAGTGTTTTGCTATATGATAAATCCGCCAAGGAAGGTAATGCAGAGTAGCGACAGAAGATGAAAGAGGGTTAGTTAAGACTTCCCATATGGCAGCCCATATACGTGACATTTCTAGCTTTTAACTTTTTTGTTGGTAATAGGTTTGTGTTAAAAAAATTAAGTTTTCATTTCTTACTTTCCACTACGTGCAAACTGAAAATTAAAACTGAAGTCTTAAATAAGAAACCGATGCAAAGGAAAGTTCTATGTCTTCAAACATATATATGGGTTGTCATATACATATACTATACATGCTGGTGAATAAGCGGGAGTATACAGTTGGCAAAAATATTAAAATTGACCTGCAAGTCATCTGGTAGCCTGCCAAAACAAATAAAAGTTATAGTTAATAACAATATGGTGAATTAACATAATTTATCAAGATTCTCTGACGCGACTTCAAACTTCCTGCAAATGCGTCTTATTAATTTAGTAACAAAAATGGAATTACCGACATGTCTTTAAATTAATCTAGGTAAAGACTCGCGTATAAACAACATTGGAATTGTTTATATTTTAGACTGAAGCGAATTAAGAAAAAAGGTTACTTAAGTTTTTTTTCCCAGTCCTGTCCGTTTCAAATTTATCCTCCGACTCACTAATCACAATGTTAGCGGTGTCTGCATTGCTATGTAACACTTATAAGCTGGTTAATATAATGTGATAGATATGGGTCTATCAGCTTGAGATGTCCATCTATGCTATAAAGATGCCCGATTACGTAGACTTTCTCTAACCTGTGTTTAGCTTCTTTTGTTCAAAATTGCATATTGACTTTCTGAAAGGTGACCAAGGGGTATGAACTTTTTACGTGTAGCTATATATGCCCTCCAGGAGTCCTTCAACCTTTAGAAATAAGCGAACGCTATCATATTCCTATGGTGGCTAATTTCTTCCACCGTATCTAACGTTTTCTCGTAGCGTTTTTTAAAAGAAAATGAAGTGATTATTTTCTATGATCGAACATATGCACGGCATAAAATATTTACATCTTAGAAAGTAATCACGTCACTTTCTTTGAAAAACGCGCTGCCAAAACGTACGATTCGCTGGAAGAAATCAGCCACCATATATTTCTGCAATTAATCTTCGAATATATAAACATTGTATGCCAGGCCTGACCTAAAGTTAAACCATCTCATTTTCTTCCTAGAACGTTTGTGAGTTAGATTGATCTATTAAACGATGTTTATTTTCACGTAAAATCAATAATGTTATACTTTTAATTTCTTAGCTCGAGATACCGCGTCTGTAGCCTTCATTCATATTTCATATTTTTTGGACTAATTAACACATTATAGGCATTCTCCGCTGTCGTCCACCTGAATAGAAACTTTTTGACTCCAATCCACATAGTACAAAACTATGTATTTCTAACAATGGGGAAGTGTGTGTGTGTGTGTGGGGGGGGGGGGGGGGTGGGGGGAGGTATATGGTGA